>JAUZNC010054989.1:0-38058 GCA_034780395.1 Vannuccia rotundouncinata | reverse complement strand
TGCAGGCTTTTACTAATTGTGAATTTTCCTCGAGTATATTACAAATCTTTTCAAGTGGCGAAATAGGCCGGAAGCTATGTAACTATAATAATTAAACGATATACTTACGTTTTGTGTTTGGTCTTTATTTAAAGTAGAATGCACAATTATATTCGTATTGAATGTATTATATAGAGATATTTTGAAGAACACACCAAGAATTTGCCTTTATTATTATTATTATAAAAGGATATTTTAAAATTCAAGAAGAGCATTATTGACGCGTTTTACAATTAATGAAAGAGGGAGGGAGCAGGATATATAAGATGGCTAGATGTCTCCATATTCATTATTAAGATTTCTGAGATAACAGTTTGATAATAATTATAGAAAACAATCTTCCACTATCATATATATATATATAGAATATAGAAGGCACACAAATTATTTGTCTTCGACATCTGTATTATCAAGGCAAATGGAAGATTTAATTAAAATAGCAACAATTTTATAAAAACATGTGAATTTATTGCACCTGGAAGACATTATTGCTACATTTTGTAACAAAGAAATTATATTAATATTGAGCTAATATGCCTATTTTCTTTGATTATTAAAAAAACTTCTTTAAATAAGTGTAGAAAAATTTATCGCTTGATAAAATAAATATATTATGTACATACCGCTAATAATTTATTTTTCTGTGAAAATTTAGAACAACTCATTAAAAAAAGTGGAATGCGTTGTCTTTTTCAAATATAGATTAAAAATTTTTTATAGTGAAAGATGTAGATTCCGAAGGGTGTATTATATTCAATAGAATATTATCTGAACTATGAAAAATCGCAAGTTCAAATGACAACAATATACAATTTTTGTAAACTATAATATAATGAGCTGCATATCACAAGAAATAATAAATAAATATACTTACAATTCCCGTTGGCCTCTTGAACCAACGTTCCGGGTGGGATGCCGGCCATTTCTCCAGGAAAGTCCTTCTGTCCACAGCCACCGGTGTTTAAGTGATCATGAGAACCACATTTGACACTGTCGAAGCTTCCTCGACACGCCAACGAGAGTGGAGTACAGCGGTCATCGCCATCGTCGCCATTACGCTCGTTGAGTGTTCCAGTAGTACCGAACTGTGTCAGGAATTAAGAATAAAATGTTTTATTTAATTGTTTTATATGATGAATGAAATAAAGTCTCATGAGTAAAACTTCTTAGATGTCCTTAAAAAGTTAAATAGATTGAAAAAAATGAGGACAATTGAATCAATTTGGATGAATATTCTCTTAGGGGTTTATATGTTTATACATCTAGCTATAATAATATTAAATAATATTTAGGTTTGAGGAAGTGTTATTTATTATACAATTTCGGATAGCATGATCGATTTTTTTCGATTTTATCTTATACTTATATTATGTTTTTAATTTTCCATAATATTGTTAATATATAAACTCTACAGACACATAATTATAAATAATTCGAGTAAGTCATATGACTGGCCTACTTCTAACCTTCCAAATTATATATAGTAATTATTTACAATTAGATCATAAAATACATAATGCGAATTCGATAGTGAATTAGTTTATATTAACACAGTATGATGTTTACAAAAATAAATCTTAAATTTGATTAGCAGAAGTCTGTTTAAGGGAAAAGATGAGGGAGGGAGGAGGATTGGGGAGAGGGATTTATAGAGTGAGGGAAAGTTATATGAGAGAGAGATTGAGATAGATAGATATATAGAGTTAGAGGTGTAGAAAGGTTACCAGGTTTATGACAGAACATATTTAATCTGTTTTGTATACATAATGATACGAGCTATATACTATAGAATGCTTATATTAGAATCGACTTAAGAAAATCGCACAGGTGAAACTTGTAAATTTGCAATGTGACAGATAGAGCCTTCTGTTAAAAGTGTCAATCATCCCCAAGCTGGAAATAACATCGCGTTCAATTGACATGCTCTGACAATGACTAAATAATTAGGATTTGGGTATATTTCAGTTCTCATTCTACAAACTTGTATAACACCATCGAATTACCGACGAAGCTAACAATAAAAATGTTTTTTAGAAGAAGAAAAATATATAACACCGAATAATCTATAAAATAACGAACTTAAATATTCTATCTTAATTCGGCTGTCAAACATAGTGATCAATATTCCAACAAATCAGCTCTCATTTACATTTTCGTTTTGTCGTCCTCACAGAACAAACTATGTAGAAATCTGTCCTCAAAACCCACATATAGTTTATGGACCACTGTTTCCCAATCCTAGTAGGCTTAGCATCAACTATATTATGAAGGGCGAAACTCCTTTGCCATAATATATAGTGTCTTAAGTTATTAACCAGAGCTAGTCTTGGTCTTGTAATAAGCTCTTGATTAAGTTAGCAAACATCTTTTTGGGGGCATAGTTGTTAGATGTATGTAGAATAGAAAATGACGGATTTTTAAATATAAAACTTTGCTGCTCCTGGTAGAGCGATTACAATCCAATCAAGACCAAATATATATTTATGTATTTACTGAAGACAGGCCTATATGTAAAATAGATTAATTTTGGTATTTTAAGTTGAAAAGAATATACATTGATACTGCACAGTTAATTAATACTAAGCAAAAAATTCAGCAGAAAATTATATTCAAATAATTTAAATGGGAGGTTATTATTCTAAATTATTATTTTTTAAATATATTAATTAGGGAGCTTTATTTACCTTGTGGAGCATTTTTAGATATTAAAACTTATTATATAGATATGTTGATTCCTCCAACAAATATAATATATATATTGAAACGTAAAAGCGAAAAATATTTACCTTCAGTGTCCCGTACGCGTCTTTATTCGATGGATAAGGTTTACTTGAAAGTGTTCCACCTCCGCGACCCCCACCAGGAATCGATATCAGATGGATCTCCTTCTTGGTCGGCCCAGTTTGACCCCCTCTTCCCCCAGCTCGGCCATCGCGCCAGTGTCCCGCTGCACTGCCCAGGAGTGGTTTTCTTCGCAAATAGATGATGATGAACATGAAGATGATGGCCAGTACCGTGGCTGTGATCACCAGACAGATGACTAGGACCAGGTTCTTGTCCGAGCCGAAATCTCCAAAGTAGCCGCCATGACGTCGCGGACCCAGAGGATCACCGTTTCTGTCGTAGCCAGCTACTCCAAGTCGTGGAGAGGTTGTGTCGAACACCACGGTGATGAGAGACTTGCTGAACTGCGAAGGGCTTCCGTTATCTTTCACCTATTTGATTGTGAAGGGAAGTTATAAAATAATTTTCATGAAAAATAACCAAATAATCAATTAAATTCGTAAAAAATATTAAGTGATTAAGCAATTTAGCTAGAATGTTAAAAATTAATATTTTATATACGGTATACATTTATATTTATGTTCTTAAATATAATCATTATTTGAATATTCCACTATTAGTTCATATACATGTGTTGAAAAGTAAATCAGAATATTTTCAAGTTGGTATTCGGTGATAAATTTGATAATGTCATTGCCATCAACGACGCACCATCAAAGCTGATGTAGACACACAAGATATATTGAGGAAAAATTACCATAATATATGATCGTTAAGGAAAATATATAGTTCACTTTGATCAATTACTGTCAACGATTCCGCATTTACAAAGTAATTAGAATTTGCTTGAAAGCAGTTTATAATTACTATCAATACAAACACAATTTTCAACGAAGTATATGTGGGGAACTTTTCCATCCATATAAAATGAAGCTTTCAATTATATTGAACATTAAATATTTTATCGGAAAATTTCCCAGTTTTAATTCTTGATATAAAGTTGAAGTCTGACCAATTTGCTCTTTTACCATATTATTTAGTATGTCCCCTCAATGTATGGCTTGTCTCATAGGTTGTTCATTTCCCCCATGTTATGCAAATTATCGTTTATTTGCACTTCCTAGACCATCATCAGGTCGCCTAAAATAGCCCGCTCGTTATATTATGTTTAGTAAATATAGATAGCTATGGGAAGCCAGAACCTAAAAATTGCTTCGAACGAATTGAGAACGAAAAGGCACTAAGCCCGAACCGGTAGTTATTATTATAATGAATGGGATAACTGCAATTAGGTCCGCCATATTCCCAGCATAAGGACGCCTGGTAAAATTTATACAGGCGACCACTGTTGAATATTTTGGTATGTGTGGGCTTTACATAGACAGATACCTCGAAAGAGACAATTATAGCTTGTAATTGAAAATGAAATGCGGGGCCGATATTTAAAAAAAGAGAATGTATAATTCGATTTTTAGACAAAATTAAAATAACATTTACAAAACTACCAACTCCATAAAAAAACCAAAAAGTAAGTTTGTATATAGATATTTCCCTGACTAACGGCCAAATAATTAATTTATTGATTTAGTGTAATTTGAGAATGAAATATTCACACCGAAATTTGTTATCAACTGTTATCTGTATACATTTTTGAAATGTAACGTTTAGGAAAATTTTAAAAATATACAATAAAAAATTATCAATAACATAATAAATAATTAACGACTTAATTTTTAATGCAAACTATTTTAGAACTGAACTTTTCATATTATATAAAACTGAAATAAACATTTAGAGATTTGTAACAAAGGTTTATTCCTGTAACAAGTCCGATTCATTTTCTTTCTCACCTTTAACGCAACCTCTAAAAATATACTTAACAAAAGTTAATACAAAACAATTTCAGAGATTAAACTGTATTGAAAAACAGTTAAATTAAATAAATAAATTATTGTACTGAAAGATTGGTCAATATATAGTAATATAATATGAAATTAAACATAGTAATATAATAAAAAATTGTAGTTTTTGTATATTATTATATTGTCTTTTTAAAATATTAAATACATTAACAGTATAGGTAGGTAACTCTAATATAATATTAAAAAAACATTAATATGAATATTCGATTGTTTTAAAACTTTTTATAAACAAGAGCACCCTTTAATAGCCTAAAGGAAAATCAACTCCTCCCATTAAAATATGAAAGTGAAACTGAATGAGTTCACAAAAAATCGAAATGATCCTCCCTATATGTCATCCATAACCTTACGTATAATACACAGCTATCAAGACATCTTTGTGCATTAGTTATGGAGGAGTTTTTGTCGGAAACTTCTTTGTGCAATTTGTATATGGTTATTAAATATATCTATATAGAGTAACATGAAAGACACTTCGGGGAGAAAACCTTGTCGGTCATAATGGCTCGAAGCGACATAGTTGGTTTAAAGATCTATAAACTCGATGGTGTATAGATATATATATATATATAGTGTTGTTTGGGTTATGTTAAATTAGGACTGAGTTTCTTTCAAGTTGCGACAAGAGAAAAAAGAGAAATTACTGTTTAAAGTTTTGCATATCTGTTTGAATGTATTATATTGTCTTCAATTAAGTCTGCTATTCCCCCCGAGCTATAAAGAAAAATCTATAATGTTTAGAAGGTAAGATTCAAGATATAGTAGTGCGGTGCACAGTTAAACATCGATATATTTTAGTTCTATATGAAAAAAAGATTTTTTTATTCATTGCTTATTCCAAGACGTTTTATTCCTGAGAAGAAAGAAAGTTAAAAACAAGTTTTGACATGTATCTTTGTTTTAAATTGATTTTAAAAAATAGGATCTTGCGATATTTTAAAGAAACAAAATTATTTAGTTTTCAAATTTTAAAAAGTAAACTGTTTATAGATTGTAACATTAATAATACAAAATTTATATATAGGAAATAAATATTTATATACATGAATATAATCCTATTTTTAAATTAACTATCATTATAATTTTATAGACAAAATCTTCGATAATTTAATTTAATTTTATTAAATGTCATTTAATAAAAATAGTTTTACTATGAATACAAAAAACAGAAAAATATGCAGAGTATGAAACAATCGATTTCATATTATAAAATAATTCAACTCAGTTCGTGTAAACTTTGATTGTTTAATTATATATTCCCTTCCGATATTGATAATGATTTAATACCGCAATTCTTTGTGCTAAATGTCAAAAATAAGGTAGCCTTTGGTTAGTTTCAATAAACATAAAGACAAAACATAAAGTTAATCCAAATACCATTTGTATGTTTTTGTGCAAGATGTTTTATTTTATGTTTTAGAATTTTGGTTAACAGCTATACTAAAACTTTTTAAACCATATAAAAAAGATTCCATCATTGTTTAACTCAAGGATTGTACAGAAAACTCTTCTATGATAATATAGCAATCGGTACCCACCTCCAGTTCCAACTTATACTCCCCCATGTCAGCATCCGTCAGGTCCCGAGTTAAGGTTATATCTCCAGACTTGGGGTCCAACTGAAAGATTCCCCGGTCGTTACCCCCGGTGATATAGAAGACGATAGCTCCGTTTTCACCAATGTCATTGTCGACGGCTGTCAATTTGACGATTGCTGTTCCCTGCGTATTTGGTGAAATGATTTTTTTGTTATTTTTAAAGTTTAAATTTTGTAAAAAAATTCAACATAAATTATTTAGACGTTTGATGGTATAAAAAATTAATCTTATATACCTGATAGTGACACTAAGAAAATGTAGCATGTACCAAACACCATTCTGAAATATTCGGACTTTTAGTCAATTGCTGTTTTGGGTGTGATACTCATTAGGAACGAACGATTAACTGAATTCAACTTTGCTTTTACAATTTTTAGATGCCTGTTCGTGACACTCACTGTGACATACATCAAACGAATCTCGCTGGATAATCCCACCCATATAATACACATTTCGGTCGGCAGCAACTACATTTGTGACCGGATAAAAGGGGGAAATTATTAGAGTAACTATCTCCTGATTGACTCGAATTTCACAGAAGCCACCTTCAATTACGGTCGTCTGTAAATCTTCCAAGTGAGTTTCGCGTGCAGAGTGACATCATAAACAACAATTTTATACAAGAGGGTAAATTTGTCCATGCATTTTCTTTGTTGACCTTGGTAATATACTCAAGCCGTCTTAAGTTCACTAGGTACTAGTTGGGTATATGAGTGCCCAGCTCAAAAGTTGGTATTTGATATTATATGTGCTGGATGTAGGTATAATGAAATAAAATATATTATAGTTTATTTGCGCTACCCATTTTAATGCCACATTGTGTAAAATATGTTTCGTTTACACTGCTAAAAAGCTGCCACAAAATGATTATTACTGCAACTAAGAGCAAAACATAATATTGTATACAATAAAAATATTAATGTTAATAAGAAAACTTTTAGTGTATATAGAGTAAATTATTAAAAATTGAATGCAGACAGTAGAGTTTTTTATAAATCAGTCAAATCGAAAATATTAAAACTGTTGACACATCATATCAAATATATATTCATCACAAACAGAATTATTCTAAACAAATATCCGGTCTATATGAAAAATTAGGAATTTGCATTAATTCGCATAAAGTGTAACTTAAGCGGCATCTCGTAGCACCAAAGGACAAATGACTGCTCCCACTGGGCAAAAATCAGAAACCGATTATATAGAACAGTGGAACACTGTCTTTGGCGGTTGAAGTTAAGGGAGGAAATTTGGTTGTCTTGCGTCTATAATAGAAGGACGGCAACCAGGTAAAAGTAGGGATTTTAATTCTGGTTATCGTTTATATAGGTATCAATTTTTGACACAGTTCCCAAAGAGGAAATGATATTTTGCCATTGCGAAAAGCATCAAACTTCAAGAAATACCCGGTTACGTGCCAGATAAGGCGTTATTTGTATTAGTGCAATATTTTATAAGTTGAGTTAATAGCAGTTTAAAACTATATAAAAAACATCGATATATTATATATAGAAAGTTCAATATATTTCTGAATCTAAAGGAGATGTCCGTATGAATAATGTATATTATATAATGTAGTTTTTGTCGTTCTGGTTTAGTTATAAAGTACAAAAAGTATTTCAAATAAGTTACATGTTAGCTGAAAATTTTAATATCGACATATATAACTAATTTAAAACCCAATAAATTAACGTATTAATTAAAAGTGCACAAAAATGCCGACATAAGATTTAACAAAATTTGTTTTAAAATTATAATCAAATGAAAAATAATAATTTTCATTTTAATGATCTTGAAAAGTTGATAACCTGACCATTGAGATGTTATTCTGGACCGTATTATGTATATACTCTCCTTATTTTATTGAATTCGTTTTTGTAAAGGATTAAATTTGTATATACATATGAAGTAAATGAAAAGCATATTTTACAGATAATTTCATTTCACAATTTATTCGATATTGTTTATTGTTCATCATAAACTTAAATCGGAATCTTACACACATAGAGGAGGCAGCATATTATAACGAAAATAATTAAAATAATTACTCAATATTAACTACGACAATTGGTACTATGTCGCAGTTCTCCATTCCATTTAATGACCTAGCTTACTACAGTTTTTAATTAGCTTAACAACGAACGAAGAAACGAGACGGAATTGCTATCTAGTTTTGTCTAGAATTGTCATCTTTTAAGACATTGCAACCATCTAAAAAGTTATATTCTTGGACTTCAATATGGAAAAACGTCTGTTTCGTTATACCACTATATATATAGCTTGTGAGTACATAAAACTAAAGAAGGCAATTATGAGAAGGCGAAAAACTGAAGCAGTTCATGTCAGCATTATTTATATAAAAAGAGAATGTTGAGTTTATGTAATGAAAATGTTACCACTTATAGTTAGCTATATGTTGTGGCTGTATTACAGACTGAAAAATTGTTTTTAATTGTCTTGGAGTTTTGAGTGTTGTTCCTCTGGGGCAGTTGAGAGGTTTAACAAATAGCAAGAACATTTAGTCCGACTGTCCTCTAAATATTTTTGGATTCTGAGTAGCTCAGATATTATTACCATAGTTGCAAGAGTCCATTGTTTTCTTAATAATAGGCAGGTAAATTTCGGATGTGGCTATAGCCCTCCAGTGTCAATATCATTAACTACAGAGAACTATGGGAGAGACTAAGAGAGCTACTTCTGTAACACTGGTGAAAGATTCTGATGGTTACGCGATATGGGGCGCATGATAGGTCCTGTTATGTGAGGAACAATAGAGCCTTAGAAGTGGAAAAAGATAATTAGCTATTTCGAAATTAAGGGAACTAATTGTAGGGACTCTTTAGATTTGTCAAATTTACAAAGATTGTAAAGAGATTTGCAGAAACAAATTTTGGAATATAATTTGCACAATATTAATTAGCAAAGTAATAATATAGTATCAATAATAACACCATAAATAATATCAAAAGTTACCGTCGCATTAACGGAATATAAACACAAAATTTTTAAAAGAAATTTCATAAAGTCGCACACTTCATAAAAATGTATCGATTATGAAAATGTTTTATATGTAAGTGATCGTGCAGTGAATAATTAATGGAGGTAAAAGTTATTATTAGTAATTAGATGTACTCGAATAATGATTTTAATTCTGGAGAAATTATGTAAAATCCCATCGATATTTTACATCATATTATATCTTATAATATATAAAAACCTAATCGTTAAAATAAATTTTCCCTGCATATACACTAAAAATTTGTATCAAAAAAAAGAAATTTAAGTAATGACAATTTATATTTAAAAATTTACACAAACATTCAATTATTGTTTATTCCAAAAAATACAAAGAGACCAATAAATGGATAATATTCTTTTTGAAATAGAATCAGCTTTACTAATAATTGTAACTACAGACACAAACAAATATTCACTCTAAAATATTTATTAATATAAAAATAATACCAGAGGCAAAATCGAAAATACTATTTTTTCTGCAACTCAACACGAAAAGAGTAAATTTAATTTTCACTAAGTTCTATAACCAACTCGACAACGGTCTCCACACATAGATATCTCGCAAAAGGCATATGAAGAATTGGTATATACTGAACGTATATAACTGAACGGTTTTTGGGTAATCATATATAGTAAAACCAACTACAGTATGAATTCCAACTTATGAACGTATACACCTCATTGTTTGCTGCAATGATAGAAACAAGATAACAGCATAAATCGAATTCCCTTGAGGTGAAAGTACACGCTATTCCTACAACCGTATACCATACTTGTTACTGTGAATTCTTTTAAAAACTACTCCCCCCCTTCCGCAATAACTTCTTCTCTCCAGGATCAAGCTGCGAAGTTTGTGGTGTTGGCCTCACCACAGACAATTCGGAACTAATTTTGAGTTTTCACATTTTCTTGTCGTCATCCACAAGAAACTTTTGCACGTTTTCACTTCTCTATTTGATGCGTAGCAAGTCAGAGGGATACAGAGACAAAATTGAGAGTCACGATGGGGGGTAAGAAATGTACATCGCCCCCAACTGAACAACAACTCCTCACCTTCCTTCAGTGATTTTTTAGATTTCTGCTTTCTTACTTTTTTCAATCTTTGGCGTTTCGTCATTTGCCTTAAACTGAACTCTCAATCTATCTATCTGTAAAGAGAAGCGCTACGGACCATAAAAAAGGAAAGACGATTTCAAAATTTCACTTCGCCTTTTTTACGCTTAGTTTGACACAATGCTGTCATTCAGAATAGCTTCATTTAAAATCGATAAAACATATTGGTACATTGGAACAGTTCAATTTGTAAATTACTCTGACTTCTTCTCGGTAAATTATAGTGGTTAAATTATTTGAAATCAGGTTTAATCAGATTTAAAATATTTTATAATTATTATTCTAAATATAAAAAAAAACATATAATCGTTATATTCTAGATTTTAAAATATGTTTACTTTTAAATTTATAATTAAAAAATGACACATTTTCCCACCATGCATGTTTGTATACAACACATTATGATCATAAAGCAACATTAATGGCATATTCCATTCGTTTATTCAGTTAGAAGTTATACAAAAATGTCATTTATCCAACAAATGCTCACTTTGATGATTCCATATTTTTTAAATACACTCCATTAACATAGATTTCCACTATGTCCATATTCAAGAACGATTTTCCAAACATCAATATTTATTACAAAAACAATTTTTACTTCTATAAGTAAAATGACATCATTAATTTCATAAAGTAATTTCTATACCTACATTTATTGATTGTCAATTGTCCACTTTTCACATGTAATATGTTTCAGTTTCATTTTCGAATAACAAACATCGGAATTTGAACATACCGTCGGTAAAAGGTTAATTAGATTGAGTTCCAATAGAAAAAAATTAGAAAATGGATTTTTGTTTCATTTATCAATAAAAATAAAATGTGAATTCGGTTTATAAAATACAGCCACACCTATGATATTGACATTTATATTTTTATTATGAAATATAAATAAAATTTTCCCAGCTTTCTTAATTTATTATTTTGAACAAAATGACTTAATTTGTCAATATATCTACTAAAAACTATCCATATTCAGATCTTCAGTTTGAAATTATTTCAATGTTTAAAATACCTTTACATAACTTTAAATATATTTAAAAATCTTTTATTTTTCAAAAACGTTGACATAAATAAAAATTCAAAAAAATCAATACTTTCGGATAATAATGTCATTTTTTCATAATTAAAACAGTAAAAACACTACATTTAAACAACTTAGTACACGTATCACATAATTTCAAGTCAACTACAAAATGGTATTTGTTGTCTATTTTTTAAAAAGTTGAAGTTAATTCCAATAAATTGGATAATATTTATAATTTAGTAACCACTATTTTTTTTACATATGGAACTGTCTACTATACCAATTTGGTCCAATTGATAAATTGTCTTATATATTTAATTACTGCAAGTTAAATTATTTCAAAGCTCACCTGGAGGTTATAAATCGAGGAGTACACAGTGTGGTTGAGTTGAGTTGGATACACAAACTTTGGCTTCTTGTCGTTGATGTCAGTGACTTCGACATGGACACGTGCCGAGCTAGATCGCCGCGGGGATCCTTGATCCGCTGCCATAACCTGGAACTCGTATTCAGAGATCCGTTCTCGGTCCAGATTAATTTTTGTAGTTAACTTTCCCGTTCGAGGGTTCAACATGAAGGTGCTTTGTGCTAGACCCTGGTAGCCATAAAATAAATACAAAATATATATTTTACTCTCTAAGTATATACAAAACAATTTCTTCTAATGTATGTCAATAAACCATTGGATTTGGAGTATATTTTAAACATTAGGATGATTTATAAATGTAAAATGTAAATATTAATATATTTGTTTGATTGTCTGTTATTAAAATATCGAAAACTTATTAAAACTATTTATTTTCTATCCTACTATAACGTTTCGCATTTAAAATTAAGGCTTGATTCACTGAATTTTGTTTTATTATATATATATATATCTGTCTGTCATCATTTTCACAAGTTTTGCGCCGTTGAACCGTTAAGTTGATTGTATACCTATAATAGGAATATTGCGTCAATCACTTACGAAAATATTAATATTATTTTTCTATTTATACGAATGTTTATTATGTATGTATTTTGTAAATATAATATAGAAGTAAATTCATAATATATGATCGCACATTTTTAAAACAATACCTATTTCATGTCACATTTATTAATATGAATTTCATAATAAAAAAAATATATGCAACTTGACAGAATCTATCATTTTGACAGAAAATCATATTTATTGTATAAATTTAAATATTATTAAATTTGATTATAATTTATTTTCAATTTTAGGAAATATTCAAAATCAAAAGTTTTTATTTAAAAAATATTTCTACAATATTATTAAATTCATACCTTAACATCTACCAAATGATAGGTAATATCTCCATTAATCCCTTCATCAAGATCTTTGGCGTCAATAATTCCAACTAGATAATTAATTGGACAGTCTTCTTTGACAGAGAACCGAAAGATCTCCCGATCGAACAAAGGTACAAAATCGTTTTCATCTAAGACATTGACACGAACATCAGCTATGGAGGTCAAAGGAGGAACTCCTGAGTCTTTCGCTGTAACCTTGAACCGTATCACCGACACCTTTTCCCTATCCAACTTGACCTGGGTGTACAGACGGCCATTGTTGCGATCAATTTGGAAGAATTTCTTTCCTTCATCATCTATTGAATAGTGAATACCCCGAGAATAATGCCGATCACTAGGCAAGATGTCTGCATCTGACGCGTTGAGTACTCCGGGAGAGTATCCTGGATTTTCATTTTCACGAACTGATAGCACCAGAGTGTTCGAGGCAAAGCGGGGAGCATTATCGTTTTCGTCCAAGACTTTGACCACTACGGCAGCTTCCGAAGATCGCCTAGGACTGCCCTTGTCATGGCACTGAATTGTGACTCTCTCCTTGGAAGATACTTCCCGGTCCAAAGTTCTTGCTGTCACCAGATTGTATTCTGTTTCTCTGGTTTCTGGATTACCGCCTACCTCGGTGAGTCGAAAGTTGATATGCTCAACTTGGCAGGAAACATCGCCATTCGGACCCGAGTCAAGATCACGCACAGTCACAAAAGCTACGAACTGATCCGGTTGCATGTTCTCCTTGATCTCAGGCCGGGGCGGAATTCGACTTTGAAGATCTACAACTGTGATACTCGGAGATTCGTCATTGACGTCTCTGACGTGAATGACAATGCTGGTCGTGGTTGACTTGCTGGGACGTCCGCCATCTTTGACAATGACTGGTATAACATAACTGGGTGTAGGGCCATCATCATAGTCAAGTCGAGACTTGAGTCGTATTTCGCCATTGTTGTGGTCGATAGCAAACAAGGGCCTGATTTTAGACGACGCCGAATCGGTAATGAAGTATTTCAAGCGAGCATTCTCGCCGTAATCCGGATCTCTTGCCTTGACGCGTCCAATAATCGAACCGATTGGAATGTCCTCGTTGATGCTGATGGCAGGGGTTGGATCCACTTCAGGGGCGTTATCGTTGGCGTCAATAACTCGAACAATCACGTTCACAGAGCCAGATTTGGCTGGAGAGCCACCGTCGATGGCGATTAATTTCATGGTATACTTTTTAGTTGTTTCTCGGTCCAGTCTGTCGTTTAATTCCAGTTTAGGAAGGATGCTTCCATCGCTCAGGCGTTGTGTGCGTGCAACAAAAATTCCCTGGGTTCCTTCGATGCGATAACTGCTCACCCCGAACTTACTGCTGTCCTTGTCGATAGCCTTAGGTAGTTGGAACAAGGTGCCGATCTTCGAGGACTCTGGAACATCCACTGTTATATGAGAAACATTGAACTTAGGGGAGGAGTCGTTGATGTCCTCGACAATAATATGCACCTTGCAGAATTTCAGATCAGATTTCAGGTTTTTATCGTAGGAATAGAAGACTTTGAAGCTGATCTTGCACTCTTTATTTGCTCGACAGCACAGACTGTGTTTTTGGCACAAAGTGTCGCGATCCAAAGTAATATTAGTTGTCCGAATTTCACTAGTTTTGCTGTCGATACGAAACAGATAGGTAATTTCTTTGTTTTTGACGGCCATCCCGAAAAAATAAGGATTATTGTCGGCGTATTCCAGGCGGAGAGATCTGTCTACGTTTCCTACTAATTTATTTTTTTCGACTTCTTCATTTATTTTGAAAGTTACTTCTTCCATCATGCATTGCGTCCTTTTGAATAATGCCACAAACGAAAAAAGTAACATTACCAGGAATTTCATGACAAATTTAAAAGTGATTTAGAAATTTACAAAAGTGAACAACAAATTATTGTTTCGCTTGAAAGCATGTAATATCTAAAAAAATTATTCAACTGAGAAATATTAATTGAAGAAAACGTTTGTAACCTTATTCTCTGCTACTTTTAACGGGTTACTATCAAGAAAGAAAAAATTGTCATTGGTTCAGATACCAACCAATTGAATTGCATATAATCTATATTTTGTTATCCTTTTTTATAATAAAAATTATTTGCACAAGTCGACATGTGCTCATGTACTACTAAAGCGAGGCACGACTGTTCGGGACAAAATTAATTCATAGTCAGTGGTTAAAGGTTCCCTCTTAATAGTTAACGTTTATGTTTTTTTACTTTTTTGATCGTGGGTAGGTAGGTAGGTAGGTAGGTATGCGGTGCACAAAGTGAAATATAAAACGACTTTTGGTCGACAAGCTACTTGAATTATGGGAATGACGAAGGAAGACTTCTGCTTGCAGAAATCTCTCAAGACTTTGAATATTAACAAAGTAATTGAATTGACATGAAACCGCATGACTAAAATGAATTTAGTAAAATATCTTCTGTAAGTACATTTTATAATCAGTGAAATTTGTAGTGAATAAGACGTTTTAGTAAGATGTCATATACCTTTATAGGTATAATTCTATAGATATATTTGTTAATGACAACGCGGTTGGAATATTTTATCATATTAATAATTAAGTAGCATTTTTTTTACGTAAGCCACCTTTTACATTTGTACAGCTTTAACAGAAAATAAAGCGTGAAAGATATATTTCATAATTAAACTCAATGTATGTGTTTTCAACAATTATATGGTCGATCCCTTTTTATTTTTAATTAGATAATAATTTACTATTAAGAATGAAAGGGGTTAAGTTTTCAATATGACAAAATGGTGATGTCCCTATTTGCTTTTTGTTATTTTTAAAAAGGGATTCTTATTATTGACTATATTTCAAATATTCGTATATATTGACAAACAAAAAATAGATATTAATTATTATTTTACCCATAACACCTTTTATGCCTTTTCTAAAAAAGAAATAAAATAATATTTTAGTCACCCGCATTATTTCCCAAGAATGTAAAATAAAGATATTATTTAAAACAATATGACACGAAGAATCATTTTTATATTTTGCTTAGAACGATTTGACGGTATATAATGTATATGTCAGGTTATAAAATAAAATTATGATTCCCGATAGTACATTAAAATCTGCTCCTAAATATAAGTGAAACGGTCTAACTGGAATGAAATTAGCTCACCATAACGATAATTATTGGGATCGCTAACTCAGAGGTATTTCCAAATGACTCTTTGCTTCTTAAATGATTTTTTCTTTGTGGGAGTAATAAAAAAGCTCCAAGTATTTCAAAGGGGACTCCTATATAGATTGTCTTCTTCTATACTGAACTTCCATGCCTTATAATCCAAGTCTGATAGATAAAATTAAATGAAGTGTCCTTTTTATGTTGTATATTGAGCAATTATATATGTGATTTCGGAATTTCTTCATTTGAGTTAGACCTTCGGCATATCAAAATTTATAATGAATTTACTGAGACTTGACCGAAAATCTCTTAGAAATTACCGAACATATGAAAGTTATTTATAGCAGAATTTCTCAGACAATAATAGTCCCGAAGCTAGCGAGATAACAACAGTGACCCTACTAAAATTGTAGATAATGGTGTCAAACATTCCGAAATTGACGTCTGCCGTGTTGAGGAGGACTGGTTTGGACCCCAGAACTTTTGTTTTGTTTTCCCATGTTCAAGAATAAGAATAGTTATACACTTTTAGGTTACTTAACAAAAAAATGCTTCTGATTATGTAACTGATTTTTATACATAAAAATGAACACATATATGTCATATAATTTTATTTCCATATCCTTTTGAATATTGATATCATAGACTCCATTTTGTGTTTTAGCTAAAAATGGGTTTAATAACAAAAGTATCTGTGAATAAAATAAATAATATGATATATTATGTGTTTATTTTTTGTTTTAATATGACACAAAATCAGGTATTTGTTTAAAATCAATTACAATAAAACTTTTAAAACTTTATTCAACCTTATATTTTATAAAAATAGGCATTTTCTTGTTATAAGGAACCTGAAATTGTATAAATATTATTATTCTTTAATATGGGAAAACGGCATAAATTTAAATAATTCAATAATTAAGGTATCTATATATACTGCAAATTTATTATTTAATTGTCTAAACTATTATAATACTTATACAAAATATAGTATTTTTCGGAAAAATGAAGAAATCGACCAACTTTAAAAAATGATGACGACGCCCTGATACATTTATACATGTTTTTTTGAGAGATTTTATGATAGATAGAATGTTAGATTTTATTTTGAAGTATATATTTTGTATATATGAACAAAAATTGAATAACTATATTATTAAAAATTGTCAATATTTTTTCATCAATTAAATTATGCACCATTATAAGTTTTATTGGACCCAAGGAAAATTATTTTTAAAAGAATGTTTTTATAAATAAAATTTAAACTTCGATAATCATAATTAGACAAATTTTTCTGATTCAATATTCGTTTAAAATCTTTATTTAATATTTACAGCCATATCAATAAATATACCGTCTATTCATATACCAAAAAGCAAACTATAAATCATAAAATTTCTATAGATTTCTATATAAGTTCACTTTTTATTATTTTTTTTGTAAGATTGCCTAAAATGAGATATATCTAAATCTATATGCATATTTTTATTTTTTCAAACGTCCTGTTTTTATGTCAAAATATTGCGTATATAGTCACAACATATGAATATAGCTTATAAAATTTATTAATAAAAATAATATTATAACAGACATTTTTAATGCTTTTCAGTAGTAATATTTAATTAGTTAACTATAATAACGAAAATGTTATTCTTCTAATATATTATTATCATTGAAAGTTATCTTTCAATATATATATACTATTATTATATATAACAGTATTTGTAACCACATACAAAGATTATTTTTCTCTAAAAATATATATAAAGAAAAAGTAATCAGTTATACCAGTACATCTTTGTGAACCCGTGCAAGTTAGCTGTTGCAAGTATTTTTGCACAAGTTACAGAAAGGTGGTTGAATCGCAGCTCTACTATATACATTGAGATTTGGAAGACATTCGGTCGGGGCATTATTTCTGTCTTAAAATTGGATACACACCAAGAAGGTGATATGGCATCTTCGCGACATCAGCTGTTGTCTCATTTTCATCATGGGGGGGGGGGGGGGGCAAAACTCTCCTCTGTTGTTGTGCAACTGGAATGACATACGATCCTATTTTTGCTGGGTAAATGTGTGGTTACATTGAAAAAAAGGCAACCACTTTCTATTAGTACCGGTTGTCGATATATATAAAGAGAAGCAGCCCCTTTAGGTACCAAGGTAACCCATGCGACCTGGATGGATATAGTAATAATTTGTTTTACTATAATTCGTTGGGAAGATCAGCTGTTGTCACAAGCCATGGAGTGGCTGTTCACACAGTTGTAGTCTTCTTCCTAAAGGGTTAATTTTAAGTTAATTTAATTGATACCGTTCAAATGCGTGTAGTTTGAAACTACACGGATTGTACACTTTCATGTACATCTCTGTGGAATTGATAGATAATTCATAACATATAAACACTGCTTTCCCAGGGATCTTACATGTGTTGCCATGAGAGACCAATTCGGAATTGCTACGCACGGTGAGACATCAAATTAAACAGACAGGCCGATTAATTTAAATTAGTTTTGCATTTCTTATTGTTTTTCTATGGATGAAAATGGAGGAGCAAGTTTATCCAATTCATCATCTTGAATCGCAATTTTAGTTTTCAATAATCAATCATTGAGAATTAAAAAGAGATATAAATAAGGTGTGACTGTGTTTATCTTCATTAAAAGTGTCATATACGTATATATAGAAAACAACTGACAGACACCAACAGAAAATTGGAAAAAATTTAATACGATACCATGTTATAAAATATAAAACACTATTATCAATAATATTACAATTTAGAAAAGGTACAACCAAAATTATAAACTGATATTTAATAATACTTTTTATAAATCCCTGAAGTAATATTGTGAGAAAATTAAGAGGTTTGAATAAAATGCGTCTGACTTTCTTACTCAATTAAATACTACATCGAAAATGTCATCTTCTGACAAATTCCAATCTAAAAATCGTGTAAAACATGGTTTTGTGCCCTTCAAAATCAATCAGAAACAGGCAACAGCTGTAATGCTTAACTGATTATTGTAAAGTTGTGACTACATATCTGACCCTTGACAATAAAAAACACGAATATTATTAATATAATCACAAATAATATTCGGTTACATATCACCAACTAATATTGCAGTATATATAGTAATTTTAGAACAAAAAAATCTTTTTCTTGTGAATTCCTATGTTTATACCTAATAGATATTTTACCTGTTAAACTTTGATTAGTTTAATAAAACGTTTCAGTTTTCATTCATTAATTTAGTGTTCATAGAAGCTATATTGTATAATTTAAAATTTCTGTTGCAGGCAGTTCTGTTTCTTGAAAAAAAGTCACTCGAGTTATCTGATAAGGTTTTAGACCGACCAGGAGCAGTATTTAGTAATTCTGTATTTATAATTATTAAAATTAGCATAATAATTTTTTAAGAACAAAAAAGTAAATAGACAATCATTATACATTATAGATAGAAGTTTTCATATAATTAATGTTTAAAAACAATTTAGAGCATTTCAAAATTATTTTGAACATGAAAAACCACCACTTCTTCAATTCGAGTATAAATGACCTTTTTAAAATAACAAATTGTTTAATAATTATTTGACACGATTCTTCAAAATAATTTTCCTATAAATTTTAAATCTAGAGAGTTGAAAGAACGTGTTGACTATTTAATGTTTACCCACCCCATAAAACTTATTAAAATATACAAATTTGATTATATACTAATTCTCCCAACTTTTGCTACACGTATTATACAGTCATACACTTTTATAGTCTCGTTTCCTATAAAACATTATTGTAGGCTTATTTATGAAGAGATTCAGTTCGAGAATTCTTACTATAACAGCGACAAGGCAGATGTGCTTTCCTCGTCTAGCAGAGAAGAACTGGCACAAAGCGCGTTAACAATTACTCAACAGGAGGTTCTGAACTAACTTTCGTCAGAATTTGAAAACTTTATATTATTCCGAGAATCTCGATTTTCGTAGCCCCTGTCACCCTAGGCCACTAGGGACACCATTGTTGTCATAATGAGGTCGTAGCGGAATCTTTATTCTATGTCAAAATCTAATTATATTGTCAATCTTGTGTTACGAAGTAACGGCGTACACTATAAATTCTCATCTGTTGCTTCAAAAGGATGGAAATGTTGAACATTTATACAATAAGGATTTAGTATGATGCTTATAGGAGCTTAACACGAATTATTAATATATTCGAAATAGAAGGTGGGATCGTATTAAAATTTGAGAATAAATATTAATATTCGCTTTAAGAATTCCTGTATTTGTTATAATTTTCAACTTATTGTAATACATTATGTATCGATGATTGATTCATTCAAATGTTCAATAAAATATATTTTAGATAATGAATATAAACGATTTTTTAGATGACTTGTCACTTTGTTTGAATATTTAAATTGATGCTATTAAAAAAATAAATCTAAAAACATTCCAATAGCTAGACAATATTAAATTTTTAAAAGTATAAAAAATACAAAATTTTATCAAAATGGCTAAAATTACAAATCATTAAACTAATATTAATTTCAGTATATAATAAATTAAAGTTTGTTAATAAAAGATATCGCAATAAAATATTGAAATATTTTTTTAATAAAAAAATATCACACAAAATATCTGCTATATAGATCAGCTGGTTATATTATATTTGGGTTTACTATTACTTCATTTATAGTAAAACCTTTCACACAAACGCAAAGAAAAATTATTTTGAATGATCTGGTCAAAGCCAAAATACTCAAAATCGTTAACCAATTTTTGCTCTGTCCGTTAGAATATACAGTTTTAATTTTGAAGAGCAACATTCAATACAAAAACTAACATTGCTTAAATTATTCATTGATTTATGAACGATTGCTTTCTTTATTATTAATTCAAAAATTTATTTAACTTTTTTGTATGATTGTCCATTAACAATTTCAAAAGAAAATGTAAATTATTATCCAAAATAATCATTATATGTTTTAAAATATAAGTCTTTTTGATGAGACAAAAAATATAAAATATTTATTACTGCGTATTCCAATAATAAGCCATCCATCTATGAGCGCGTCTGAAATTGGAAATGGTTCTCAAAACAGTCTACAAATCGATGTTCTTATATTTAAATATTAACGACCACATGCAAACCAAACTTTTAGTTTCTTTAACGCATCTCTCAGAGATAGAAATTTTCTTTCAGACTTTCCAGAAAAAAGACCCGTGAAAAATCGAAATTGTGGAGTTACAATAAACGTCAGTATATATATTTGGTAGACAACACGAAAATTGTTTTTTTCCCGGGTTATGTTCTGATAAAGTAAAATTCATAGTTAGATTTGTAGATTTAAAGAGTTTGTAGATTTTAAATAATAATAATAATAAAAACTAATTTAAAAGGTTCAAAATTTCAATACTTAACAATTGCTGCATTTACTAAATTTAATAGTTTTGTCGTATATATATAAATAATAAAAGTATAAATAAATAATAAAATTATTATAATAAAAATAATTCTAAAATGTAGGATAAAGGTTAAAAAAATTATGGAGTGAAATCAAGCAAGTAAATTAAATGTGTACAAAAACTCCGTATATACGAGGTGGTCGAAAAGTATGGACAAGGTGTAATGTTGATTTTAAGAAATATTTATTTGTAAACATTTATATACGTAGTGCGAATTTAGAGACACAAATGTGTTAATAACCATAAAATATGATATAAAAATATCTTTGGATAATAATAATGTTACTCCAAGTTTTCAAAGTGTCTGACATGGTTTTCCAAAACTTTCCTCAGCCGGGAAGGAACTGATCGACACACATTTTGGATGAAGTCTCCGTTTATTGATGAATTACTGTTTGTTATAGCCAGCTTGAGTGCACAAATTATTATAAGCTTTGTGCTGTATACCATATCCTTTAAAATACCCCATATGAAAAGTCTGGTAGGGTGGGGTCTGGGGAGTGGGCAGGCCAGTCGAATCATCCTTTCTGCCAATCCATGAATCAGGGAAATGTATCGAGTAGATTGTACTTTCGTCTGCTTCAACTTCAGCTTGAACAGCAGTTTGAAAATCTGGATCTTTAGTGATGCTAGGTCTGCCACTGTGTTTTACATCCATCACTGAGCCAGTATCTTCAAACTTCCGAATAAATTTTCTAACCGTACTTGCTCTTCATCATGATTGTAAACTTATTAAATGAACATATTACATGACATATATAATTATAACCACATATACTAATTGGAAAATCTAAGTCAAGTATTATAACCACAGATACTAATTGGAAAATCCAAGTCATACTGCAATCGATACATATAATTATGAATTAAAATCACATGTTACCTCTGTATATAATAGCTTCAAAGTACTAAAATATATTTTGCTCAACAATTGTCCTATTTTAGTACCGCACAATAGCAGAAAAATCATGAAATTTCACATATTAACTGATAACAATCAAAATATAGTTTATTATAATACTTACTGATTATTCGTTTACATCTTTTTATAAATGTTTTAAATTATATATTTAGTTATTAATAGTATAAAACATACTTATTATGAATACTTTGTATATACTACTAAGTTGGTATAAAAGTAGTAATAGTTTAATACATTAATATAAATATTACAAATAAAAATTAAATACAAAATATATTAATATTAAATAAAGAATCTTCATTAGCAAAAATCTATATAGAATACATAAAGAATTTAAAAAAAGTATTATTTTTAAAATGGACGAGGAACTATGAACTATGCACAATACAAAAAACCATATATAGATCGACAATTAACTATAAAATGGTTTTCGATTTACATGTTATAAAGGTTTAGAAAATATAATGATGTGTCAAAAATGTAACAATTAAAAAAGACGTCTTGTATAAATCAGATTCTAATTTTTTAAATATCGTAATTGGAAAAGTATATAAAAAATCAATCGATTTATTTGTAAATTTTAAAAAATTATTAAAATACAAAACTGCTTAAATTATGCAATTAGTTCAAGTTATAATTACTTAATACTACTAACTACTATATAAGATTTATCAGTTGTATATAAAACAACTTTTACAAAAATTGTTTTGGGATAGTCATTCATATAAAGTTATATAATTTTAAGGTTTCAGGACATTCGAAGAAAAAATACGTACATATACAATACTTAAATACCGAGAATACACAAGACTTATCTCCAATTACTAAGTGAAATCCTCGAAAAATTTTGTAGAAACGGAATATCGGATAACGTGCAAAGTATGGTATTAATTTATAAAATAATTGTATTAGATACTTGAGTGGAATCATCACTGATATGTAATTAATATATGCTAGCTAGGATACATTTACGGATGTTTTAATAAGCAATAAATATTTCTCTATGAACCAAAAAATGAGAATTTTATGATATTTTTAATTTTAAAAATGAAACATTAAACATAACTTATTTTTCACATTAAAATATTAAAATTTGACCAGGATTAAATATTTATGTAAATAATTTTATTTTTCTTATTATATATTTGGATATATTTGAATATTTTGATTAACATTTTATTTAATAAGAATAAAACTATTTTAAACGTATTTATAAACGATTCTTTTCAGCTGCTGAAATACAGTTCTCATTATATTTCAATCATTTGTTTTATTATGAAATTGTTTCTAATTGGATTGTGAATTTTAACTAAATTGCAAACACAACATATAAAATTGAAATGTTAAATAAATAAAATATATAATCTATGGTTCATTATTTTAGAAAATTGATTAATAAAAAATTTGATTCAATTAAAAAAAATTCGTCAATGTTTTTCATTGATATACCTACCATAGGTATTATTTCCTTATCAAAATATTATAATATTGTTGTTTTAAGATTTAACAAAATACACATATAAAAAATATTAGATTTTATAATTTTTAGTTGAATAACATGATTTCTTAGTAATGTTTTTATTATCAAATTCACACTTTATTAATATTCAATTTATGTTTTGCCCTGCTTTATGTGCTATTTTCAAGCAATTAATGTCAGAATTCATTTTATTATTATTATTTTTAAAGATAACATTTTCAATTAATTTTAAAATTAAACTTAGACTCTGTTATTAAAATAAACAGACTTCTTACATCCATAAAAGGTTCAATTTGCAATTAAAATGAATACTTTTAATGTCGAATTCTGAGTCCTTTAGCTGCTTAACATTAAAAAATAATATAATAAAATTTTTTCCCCTCAAAAAAGGAATGCCTACGGCAAAAATTCTGTATGTAGTATATTCCCTACCTCGTATTTTTCTTCTTTTAAGTAATAATTATTTCTCTCAGTTCTTTGATTCATATATTGTTTTTGCATCATATTGATTCATATTGACCCTGCAACTGCAGTCTGTTTATACATATATTAATTAATAAAACTGAACAAATATCATCAATAACTTCAATCGTCAAAACACACTAAACATTAAGCTCTATAACGATTGGGATTGTTGATTTATTGTTAACTATTTAAAAAATATTTATTTCTCAATAATTTAGTAACTAATGAAAATTATCTGTATAAATGTTTAGTCATAATTATTCAAAAAAATTTATCAACAACAAAATACCTTTACATTTATTTATAATGTCGCATATGATATTTAATAAGTCATATATATAACTTGTACTCCAAATAATCGTCTAATATATGCATATATTTAGTCATTTTCATAAACTTAAATTCTCAATTGTAGAATAAAAAATTAAAAAATATTCAAATGGCTAAAATAATATATTAAATAAATAAAACTGTATTTTCTCATTTTATATATCAATCTTTATAACAATTAAATTTTATTAGTTTTACAAAAATGTCAGATATCACAACACACCACACCACGTATCAAGTCACATGTATATTTATTTCTAGTTCAAAAGAAACTATGGTCGTAACTTTCGCTATTCAATTATCAACATGCAATTCACTGTTGATCCCTTTGCCTTCTACAAATGCTTCTTGTATGCGCTGATTCAGGTAATCTATCGTTCGGATAGGTGGATACATGTCTAAAGGTTCGATCATTGGACTAATCACCATTTCATCGTCTGGGATTGAATAGTAGATCGTTGTATATCGATCGCAATTGAACGAATCAGACCGGTAAATGACACGATGTATGGCGGAATGAAGAACGTCACTCGTCCAGCGTTGTAGAAGATCTCCGATATTCACCAAAATATCGTCTTCACGAAAGTCCACATCTACGTAGTGGCCCTGAAGATAAAGCAATATAAATTGTTGAAAACTATATTGTTAAAATGAAAAGTCAAATTAAAATATTGAGCCGTGATTTATTCTTTACTTTTATAAATAATATTAAGGTGAACTATTGAAAAAGAACTCTTGAAACGGTACCTGGCGAGAAATCATTTGAAATCCCGGAACAGCATCAAGAAAGAAAAATGAGAAGAGACCCAGGTCAGTATGTTCACCGGATCTTAGTCCTCCTTTTGACACTTCATCATGAGATGTTGCTCCATAATGGACAAATTTAATTTGACTTTTGTTATCCTTTTCCCCGAGATTCTTGACGCCTTCCTGAAAACTTTTTGGGTTATTTGGTGTCAGCGCATAGCCTAAGAGAAGTAAAAGACGTTTTGTTAAATCATGACAATGGGAAATCATTGACAGTGTAGTTGTCTTAAATTCTGGAATCTCCTTTTCTGGCCACGTAGAATCTTTGCAATACTGACAGATATTAAGGGCTTCCTTGTTATCAGCAGGTTTCGAAAGATCAAATCTTTCATTGGGAAAGTTTTTCGAATTTACTTCTGGTGTTGGGATAAATCCGCAGACTTCATTATCCAGATTTCTAAGTCTAGATATTTTAGTTTCATTTGGAAGATCAAAGAATTTCTTTCCTACTTCCGACAGAGAAGTGATTTGTTGCTTCGGAATTCCATGATTTTTTATGTAGAAGTATCCGACATCAGTTAGGGCCTTCACAACTTCATGGCCAATACTTTTCAATGTTACTGCATCAATTTCCTTCTCATCTAAAGAGATATTGACCTAGGCTAAATCGATGATTGTAATATCCATTGGATTCATAATTCGTTTTATATATTAGTCGAAAAATATAATATGTTGTCAAATTTTAAAATCGAATTATGATAAATTCATTAGTTTGCTTGTCTTTGTTTATATACAGAACTATCGAAAACAAATCTAATCTATATTATTGAAATGAATCAATACACTCGACCTATGGACACATGCATTCAAATGTACCCAACAACGTGAAGTACGAATCTACCTTAATCTCTTTTTAATTGCTATTTTGTTTTGATGAACTAATTTTACTGTAAACATAATATACATGTCTAAAATTGTTTTACGTACATACCTTCTGCACCCGATGTTATGAACCGATATGAGTAGAAATAGTAATACTTATTCATTTTTAAAGTGCATTAATCAATGTGCAACTGATATCAATAACGTCGCATTAAACATTATAAGAACAGTGGAATATCTTTTACATGTATAACTATAATACAAATATAATTGTTAAATGTTACGAATAGGAATTAAATTGTAACAATAATTGACGTCTTCATTTTGCCAAATTGAGAATTTTGATACATATCTGTATTTTATAAGACTGTTGGTAAAAGGTTAATTTATTAATTAATGTTCAACAAAATTTTTTCAAATTTTTTATGGCTAACCAAAAATTACATAAAATCTTTTTCCAAAAATGTAAATTAATGTTTCTGAAAAATTATACATTAAATAGTTTAAATAAGTTAAAAACCATAAAATTTTAATAAACTAAAATGAAAGATTTAGTTCTGTATCTATTTCATAACAACAGTATTCTATTCAATACTTTATAAAAAATAAAATGAATCATAGTGACAGACATTTAGCAACGAAACTGAAACTCTATATTTTTTTTATACTTGCAATTCCATACTGTGATCAGACACCATAATTCTGTTTATATGTTCACCCTATCTCAAATCATGCACCCAATTACCCTCATCTTCCGATGCGACCCCTTACTGTATTAGCTTTATAACAATTTGGGATTGCGATTGTTTGTATTGCACGCATAGCTGAATAGAAATAATAACATAAATAATAACTATACATATATATAGCTGAATCATGTTCAATAATTGTAATTTTGTTGGTTCTAAATCTATATATATATATATAAGAGCTCTTTATCGTGATTGTTAATATATATTCTTTGTGCTCTGAAACATTTCAATTGGAACGTCCTCTATATACATTCCAAGTATTGCAGTATGTAGGGGCGTATACAGGATTTTTTCAGGGGGGAGGGAGGTGCTGTCGTTAGTAATGAACTTCGCTAAATAGATCGAATGTATAATAAAAAAATTATCTTTCGTTAATTACCGCCCCTTACCCCTCTCGTAGACGTCCTATGCAAAAAATGGTAAAAGAGGACCTTTTTTTCTCACTTTTTTGGTTGGTGGGAGGGGGGTTCGTACGACCCTCCTGACCCCCCTTCCCATTGCATACGCCCATTGTATACCCAACAAAAATTCACTTATTAATTTCTTGACTCTGCCATTTTTTGTCAGATGTTATAAAATGGAAAAATTGCACATCGGTTATAGAATATGTATTGTTTCCAATTTGATTTTTTTACATAGAAGAACAAAATTTTACCAATATGGAGTTCAATCAACATTCCTTTACTGGTATTGATCTCCTTTTAAACCAATTAAACGGATTTCAACCTTATATTAAATGAGGATTTTACTATCAACTAATAATATTACGCGTTATTGAATATTACATAGATATTATCTTTTTGATTTGTTACCACCAAAAGTAAAAATATAAAAAAACAGAGAAAATTGAATACATTTTAATCCTATTCACACATAAATTTATATACGCATAAAAAACATTTATTCGCTGTTTGAAATGTATATAATTAAATTAATAGCGCAATAATTAACAGCGAAGCCATTTTTTGTTTTTAATAAAATGAAAATGTAATATTATATTAGCAAAAGGTAAATTTATTTATTATCTAATATTAAATTTTTGTAAAAAATGTTTTTTGTATTAAACTATAACAATTTATTAAAAGTATTATTCTTATTTTAAAAGTAATATTAAATTGAATTTATTTTGTATACTATTTTCATTTTTCAGTCACTAAAAATCTTATTTATCTATATGCCAAGAAGTGTGTACTCTTTAATATGATCTTCTATTTTTTGTTAGCATATTTTACATGGATCACTTTAATTTGCAGATGACCCCTTAGAATTTGACTAATATTGTAAGTATATTGACAACTTCTGTCAAATAAATGTCTAAATATCCAGATATTCCATAAAATTAGTGTTATATAATTATTTGTCAACTATATTTAATTTCTCTAAAATTAATTTAAGAAAAACAGGTATAAGTCAGAAAAAATCTAAGATTATTAACTAATATTTAATGGACAGCTCATCCCAAATTCCAGGATAACTCAGCCCAAAGGAAATTAAGTTTTTCATAAATATTATGAGAAAAATAATAAATATAAGGTAGATATACAGGATAAATTGCAAAACTCTTCTTGACATTAAAGCAGTGCTCCTATATCTAAGTAAATGACCCCAAATTTGGGCTTTGCCCATATTTTTTCTATTTTGACCTACATGCCTGAAAAATGGCACTTTACCAAGGATTTTGGGACTAAAAAAGCACCAAAATATAGAATGATAGAATGATAAACTCAGCAAATATAATTGTTAACTCAGTTAATGGTCTATATAGGAGGATCAAACTGTCACAATATTTTAACTATTGGCAATGTGATGGCAGACTCATTTATATCCATTTAAATTTGGACTATATTATATTATTAAGTATGATTTAAACTGCACTTTATTTAAGTAAAACTATTATACTTAATTAAGTAGTAACAAAAATAATATATGTGATCTATGCCTCTTTAATCCCATTAATTATGATCTCTTCATTTACCTTATCCTTTTCTGCAATATGTTCACAAGCTTCCTGGTATAGTATACATTCAAACTGAACATCAGCTTCTCCATGGACCATTTGAGAATATTTTTTGATGCTTATTTGTGTCAAGATGTGCACTACCATAGAACTGCCATATATTTTGTAATATTGTATATTTTATGCATCTAATCTATTTTATTATTGCAACTTTCAGCCACTAATATAACAAATATGTACATGTCATAATGGCTCATAATTTTAATAAATTAAAAAGAATTTATGTTTGGCCTGAAAAATAAGAAAATAAAAAATAGCAGAACTGCTAAAGCTACATAATGAACATGTTTGCATATCCCATTGGAGAGTTTTTGAAGAATCTATATTTCTCTTTTAAAAGAGCTTAGGCTGAGTTGAATTAATTATCTGGCCAGTATATGTGGACAGGTCACTTTTTTTGGAATTCTATATAAAAAAATTTTTGTTGCAAAATTGAATTAAAACAGGTAGGTATTGTATATAATTTGGTTAAATGTTTTAACACTGCAAATGTTGGTTGTCCTTGAAAACCTCGTTATTTATTTTCAAATCTTTTTTTTTAATATATTTAATTTGCACTATATTATTAATTATCTAGATTGTTTTTAACACTGCAAATGTTGGTTGTCCTTGAAAACCTCATTATTTATTTCCAACTCTTTTTTTTATATATTTAATTTGCACTATATTATTAATTATCTAGAGTGGAAAACACCAAGAGTGCATTTCAATTATATATGGTATTAGTGAATTTAATCAATATCTATTAATATATTGATTAATATATTGTTATGAAATTAAAGTACCTATATAGTTATACTATTTAATATGTATGTAAATAACTCATTAAATAGATATATCCATGTTATTATTAATAGTAATACATCATTATTATTGATTTAAATTAATAAGTAATTAATAGTTTAAAAATAATATTAGTAATATTGAACCAAATTATATATATAAAAAATACAGAAATATTGTACATATATATTATTATTCATACCACAAGTGCTTAAATATATAAATTTAATTAATCCTAATGAGTTAATGTTGAACTTCCCAAATTCAATTTGGTATTGATTATTGATATAGATATATTTCTCCATGGACATGTATTACTATTGAATATTGGTCAGTGTGCTGGTCTAGATAAATAATATATAAGTCATTGGACTATATGTTTAATATTATGATAATTTTAATTGTTTGTTTAAATAATTATTTTTACACAAGTTTCTATCTTTTCAATTTTATTTAATTTTTGCACAAGAAAACTTTTTACATATTTATGTATTTTTAAAAATGTATTTTTATGCAGATATTATAATCAATTGTTTTTAAATATTTACAATTTTCTTTTCAACATGTTGTATGTGTTATTGTGGTTAACAGTTGATAGTTTTTTATTTAGGTGGTTTAATTTTTTAAATCTGGTTCTAATTTCTAATTATTCTGAGCCAATTTGTCCTTTTACTATACTTTATAAATGATTTTTTTAGAATACTTTTAGAAAATTTTTCCATAGACCTTTGAATATTATATAATACATATTAAATAGTACATCTGGTTTGTCACCAATTTGGGAATCCATGAATTGGAATTTTATTTTATTAATTCCCAACTGGAATAGTATGAAAATCTAGTTGTTTAGGTGTTGAGATTAAAACATATTATGTTAGATGTATTAGTTGTTGCAGAGAAAGTTCAAGTTCATATGATCTCAACAAGACAATAAAAAAGCACTTAGCCTTCAATCCAATTAGCCTTAACCCCATTTTCAAACACCTTTTACACTACCAGACCTGTAATATCAAATTTGCATTTATTGTAAATACTAATGTATACACTCTTAAATATCTTTACCCATTGTTTAGCACCGTTTTATGTGTAGTTAATTTGGCTGTCTGCATGTAAAATTCATAAATTGATTTCCTAAATTTAGAAAATTATGTATTGCATTTAAGGTGGTGACCCTGTTATATATACATTCCATGGACTATGTAACAGGAGAGACAAAGGGTTCAAATGCTGCCCCACAAATTTTAAGGATGTATACAAATTTATTGGAAAGATGTATTAAAACAGGGGAATAGATAAACTAAAAGAATTCTAGCTTCTTTGGAAGCTTGAAATTGCATATTAATTAATTCTGAAACATGTAGATATCTATATACAAAATATAAATTTTCCAAAATTATTTCATTTTACTCATACAATGTTTTATTTTAAATTTCAAACTCTTAAGTATACCTATAAATTTAGGAAAATTTTTTATTTTAATTCACATTTTGGTTACAAGGCACCAAAAATAAAGGTATGGAGTGAACCTACATTTTATTCTGAAACTCCCAGAGACTATTATAGATGCATTTATTTTGAGGCATATTAGTTATTTGCAGTCACTTCATTCAGCCAAGTTTCCAAAGTTGTCTAAATTTGATTTTTTTAAAAGTCATCCACTCTGAAGACTACAAGCAGGTGTTTGTGTTTATTGATGTCAATTACAGTGACAATATAGACATAGTTTTTCTTTTGAAAGCTTAGTTTCATGCATTTAAAGTGATGTTAGGGACTACAAAAATATTTTCATGCTGTTATCTGCAACTTGAGTAATAACAAAAGATGGCTGATCAAATATGTTGTTACCATTTGTAAACTAATTGTAGTAGTTCTGCTACTTCAAAAGGAATTTCTTCATGTGCACAATGCTTAATGACATGGTTGTTGTCAACAATGGCCCACTGACAATTCAACAATATTACCATTCTAAATATATAAATAAATAAAACTGCAAAATTGCATCCTAATTTATAAAATTATTTGTCAATAAATTGTAAACACTAAGTCAGGCAGACAAGTAAAATTTTGACAAAGGTTCTGACAACCAGCTCACACCTATTAATTCTGAAACATGTACTTATCTATATACAAAATATAAATTTTCCAAAATTATATCATTTTACTTATACATTGTTTTATTTTAAATTTCAAACTCATTTAAAATAATTTTTGAGGTGAGTGGAAGGTGTGTAATAAAAATGAGGATGTGCCTCCCACAGAGAATTTCATGCCTATTGTAAGAAAAATTTATATGTTTAAGTATAAGTTAAATAACTTTTTAGTAGATGTATATTGTACTGTTTATAAACAGTAATGCGCTTTGTGTTTCTATAACCTGCTATGCAATGCTTTTTGAATAATTTACATGTTTGTTTGTTATAGAATATACTATTATTATTGATCTATAGTTAAGCAGAATTACATATTTAAATCAAAGATAATTAATAAATATATATCCTTGTTTTTTTATAGTCATATCCGTAATTTTTGTATTAAATATATTTACATTTTTCAACAGATATATATTTTTAAATATTTGTATCAATTTGTAGTGATATTTTTTGTATGTGATCAAAAAATCTGAAATTTGTGAATAATTACAAGAAATTTGTTTCAAAACATTACTGCATATCATGTATGTGGAGAACAAGTCACATATAATGATATAATTCTAACGCTCTATCATGATATCATATTATGGATAAATAAGCAGACCTAATTATTATTATTCATTTAATAAGACTCTTTCATTTATTTCTTGTAGTAAATCAATGAAATGACAACATTTACATTATGGCTAGCACTTGCACTAAGTGTTGGAGTTCGCTTAATTCCCGGCATAAGGAGTCAAGTGAAATGTCTGTGCAATGATAATAATAGATGCATTATGAACAAAGTTATTCATAAAAATGTGACCAAAGGGATAACAAGTAGAGACAAACTTACCGAATATGCGAGAAAAATTAAGACTTTTGGAATGTGTCCCATAGATGCGGAAGGTCGATGTTATATGTCTAAGGATTTTGTAAAAGAAAATAATGCCTATGTTCAATTTATTCGTTATGGTTGTTTATCTTCCCATTCGAGAAGCACACTGTCTTGTAATGGCGATAAACCCAAGCATGATATTCCCAAGACCATTAGTTGCTGCAACAACTCTGACTTCTGTAATTTACATCTTAATCCTAATTTCACAAACCATGAGAGTGAAGAGGCGGCTAAGAAACACGCCCAACTGCGAACTATTATCCCAGCAACTCGTACACCTAGCCGGGCAGTTCGACTCGCGGTCCTTGTTCTCTTCTGTAGTGGTGTAGTCGCTCTGATTGCATCACTGGCTACAGTTTGCTATCTGTCCCGCAAGCGAGCTCGCACCAAACGCATGGAGGCAATTATGTGCTCCACAACAGCGACCAGTATGACCACAACCTCAATGCTCACTGGGACAACAGGGCCTGAATTTACAGAACCATGTCTGCAGCGAAGCACCATTGGGGGTGTTGTGAATTCTAGCACTTCGGGTACTGGGTCGGGACCACTACTGCTTGTCCAGAGGACTGTAGGAAAGCAGCTTAGCCTACATGACTGTATTGGACGTGGTCGTTATGCTGAGGTCTGGGCTGGTAAGTTGAGGGACTATTGTTTGTTGTTTATTTTCAGTAATATGAATAACTCATTTAACAAATACGTAATTGTATCTTATACAATTGGATAAAACATACAATATATCTTTATTTTTTCCTGTCTGATCAAATTTTAATATTTGTATTCCATGTTTTTATCTATTTTCTTAAATCCTTATTATACTTCGAAATTCGGATTTGTACATAAATATAACACATTTTAGGGAACAATATTCGTATTTTTAATTACTATTTGTATTTAACAGACCGTGTAGTTTTAGTACCTATAATATAGTCAAATTAAATATTATTTAAACCATGTAAAGTTATTTAGTTTTACTCGCTGTATATTGAAACTAACTCCCTTTTATTCATCGAACCAATATACTTTCATTTCGTCCGCAAACGAGGTTATGTAGATATAATTGAAAACATTGATATATTGAAAAATGTGTAATTTAGAGTTTTGTTATCGTTGGCTGGAGTTACCATTAATGATTTGAATAATTTGTTGAGATAAACTTTTTGTGAATTCAGAAGGATTCTTGTTGATCGACCATGTTGTAATATATTTTAATTAACAAAGCTTACTCCAAAGTGAATCAAGCTCAATATATTATAGCTTCTAAAATGTGTATAAAGCCTTATAAATATAAAATGTTTGTATATTTAATTCTTAACAAGTATATTGGCCTCTTTTATACTGTCTATAATATATTTTTTGATAATATACGGTCTGTTATCTTTTTGGACTGTCTATACTTGTCTATTATGATGTTGTCGGTGTTTGTATCAACTAGACATATTCCTTTCAGATAAGATTGGTACCTATAATATACCGTTGCATTCTTGAAAATATTCTTATTTTTGACGCTATACAAACACATTTAACCGCAGTAAGGTGTGTTGATTCCTAGAGGTGAGTGTTAGTTTATAATCTTTAGTTTCAGTGAACTATGTCGTGGTTTTGCGCCATTTCGCCATATCACAGAATGATATTAACTGTCCACCTTGTTTGCCTATGAATGGCACATTCGTCTAGATGAACGTTAGAACTGCTTTATTAAATGTACACCCAAGTACCCTTTTATTATATACACTTACTTGCCTTTAGTTGAGCGGTGTAATGTTATATTCTCTGCAATTTTAACCGCTATTTTGTTACAGTCCTCACATCTTTAGAACTTGTGGATTGTCTAATATGTATAAAGAAAAAGTAAAATAATATTCGCTGTTTTTTGCCCTATGTGTTAACACTATTGTCTGTAGCGATAATTTCCGATTTACAAACAATTTTGTTCTTGAAAATATTTTATATATTTTCTTATTCCTGTTTTACTGATGTAACAATACTGTAACGGTGATTTTCATTCGGTAACTCTGTTCATGTAATTTCTTCACAGTTCACATTTGGAACTGGTATATAGAAATATTTATTTCCATATCTTATCTTTACTTGACAAGTTTGGTCACACAAACGGAGAATATCCATCGTTGACGCCTGTGTTTTTGTACCACTTTACCAGTTAAGGTGTTTATTAGTTACCTTTGGAGAAACAAGGATTGATTAATGTCCAATTTAGCACTTGCTATTCTGTCACCTCTATATATACAGTGTTCTATCATCAACATTACTTATCTTTGATAAGAAAATGGTATTTTTAGAAGCAAGAACACATTTTAAATTAATATATGTAAGATACTCTTGTACTTTTCTTATTACTATAGTTCAATCACTTTATTGATAGAAACGAGTTGTGACAAATAAAATAAAATTTGAAAACAATAAGTTGATTGTATCGTAAACGTATTCTAAATTTGGTTACTTAGTTACATGGATAAACTTAAGTATTTTTAATGCTTAGCAGACTTGTTTTAAATTACTCTTTTAAATATATCGTAACTCATTAATATTATAATTTTAATGTATTTTTAAAATCACCCCTCTTTCAGGCGAGCTACGAAGTGAGCCTGTAGCCATAAAACTTTTTGACAGTGGTCCCGAAGGGGACCTGTGCTGGCGCCACGAGACTCGACTACACCAACGCGTACACCTGCGACATGATGCGATCCTTGGCCTCGTGGCTGCTGACAGACTCGCCTGGGGTTCACTACATCGTCCGGTTTTAGTCACAGAGTTGATAGTAAGAGGCTCACTAAGATCCTGGCTGTCTTCCGGGGAAAGCATTCTAGGAGAAGGAAGTGGTATGATGGGTGCCGGAATGGTGGCTAATAAAGTTGCTATGGACTCTGGAAATTCTGGGTTGGCGGGGGAGTGGCGACTGATGCGTTTTGTGGAGTCCATTGTCTGTGGATTGTGTTATCTTCACACTGGTAATATACTATAGCTTCAATTTGTATTTATACGTTTATTACTTTATACGTAACAGTACACATATTTTAATGAATATTGTATTATAATATATCCCACTAGTTGTATGAGAAAGTGATCTCTAGGCCAACAAAGGATACTTTGTTTGAACAAAGAACCACCCCCCCTACTCCGGTAAAATGCATATTTAATTTTTTTCACACCTCTACTAGGTAAATTTCCGTGCTTACGAGTTAAATTCAGAAGCATGAGAATTGAGTGTCATGGTATATAACTAGGTGTGTGAGTTGTTGCTTTCATTCTCCTTTCTTACGAGCTCTCCGACGGTCGTCTCCTCGACACTCCCTCTCAGTTCTCCTGTTATACTTCTGTCCGAATTCTTCGAGAGCTATATATTATCTTTCTGATTCTCCATCCTAATTAAATTATCATCCTATCTATTCAGAGTAATTGTTGTATTTGATTGATTAATTAATTAATTGCGTATGAAGAATTTGATTTTACTATTAAAAACTTAATTAATTATAGTTATCGAGGCTAATAGTACTATGTTGCATATGGAGAATTCGAATTTCAAGACAAATATTTTAAATTTTCAAATTAAAAATAAAGTTAATAAGGATAACTATTTTTAGATATTTTTTGAGAGTATTTATTATATTGCACATATTTAAAAAATGTTAAACTAGTTGACTAATGAGACACAGTATAGCAATACAATGTTCTAATATAATCTTACCATGCGTACATAATATATTTTTATTCATGATGTCTGTGGGGGTGTGGAAATATACTTTATTGATGATTGGCACAAGAGCGTAAACCATTTAGACGAATGTCTGTAGAGGTCCATGTCAGCTATTGATCAGTAAACTCACTGAGCCTTGTCAGATTACTCTTGTTCCATATTAGTTGGCGGGATGTTTGTACAAAACGGTTATGACGGATTGCATGGCAAGAATTGCTACTGTTTAAATTTTTAATAACAATACATATGTGCAGTATTTATTTTTATATTATTTTAGAAGTCATTTAAAAATATGTATAAATCATAATTGAGGCACAGGAGACATGCCCGAATTTATATTAGTTTAAAATTTGGTCTAGCTGTGAAGATCTCTATCAGACGTTTTGGGAGTCCTAAAGCCTCCTTCTGGTTGGATAGAAATTCAATCAATTTAATTAACGCGTGAGACTCCACACATTCGATATTGGAGATGAGATAAACTTGAGATTCATTAATTTCAGGAGCATACGTATACCCGAGAACTTCATCCTTGCTAGGGCCCTTAAGATTGGTAAAGACTGGACTCATGAAAAGCGGAGTTGAACCTAGGGTGGATTTCACATCGATTAAATGAAGAGACTTCTCTTGGAACTTAATGCATCGATAAGAAACAACCTTAATATGGGGGATTAGAGGTAGAAATGTCGTTTCGACTATAGTATCTGAAGTAGCAGCCATTGTAGTGGAGAAAAAGAAAAGGATACAAACGTCATTGAGGATGATCGGAATGAGTAGGACAGACGTCAAACTTGAAAATAAGAAAGAAATAAAATAAATACTACACATAATTTAAACTATTACAATTTTGGCGTGGCTCCTGGAAAATAATTTGAATTAAAAATATTTTTAAATGACTTTATAAATATATATTACAAGTATTTTAAATAAATAAAAATTTGGGCATTGCTCCTGGGCCTCAATTACGATTTATACATATTTTTAAATGATTTTTAAAATAATATTACATGTATTTTAAACTATTGAAAATTTGTGCATTGCTGCTGTGCCCTGATATGATGAATTTTAATATGACTACCAAATAAATATAAAAATGATAATATTAAAAATATATACTGCACATATGTATTGTTATTTCAAAATTTTCAATTTTTCATTTTTTGAAATTAAATTTGTTTATTTTTGAAATTCGAATTCTCCATATGTATACACACTTAACCTCGATTACTATAATTTATATGTTTTTAATAGTAAAATCAAATACGCATTATTTATTCACGACTAAATAATTAAATACAGCACTTAGTCTTAATAGATAGGATAATATTTAAGATGAAGAAACAGAAAGATAAGGTATAGCGCTCGAAGAATTCGGACAAGTATAACAGAAGAATTAAGAGAGAAACTGTTAACGGTTGACCGACGTTCAGGGTATTTTTTACCCATAGCCATTTTAAAAATATCACTATAATGTCCATGTCTTTTCAAAA
>JAUZNC010054978.1:0-14566 GCA_034780395.1 Vannuccia rotundouncinata | reverse complement strand
ATCTAATCTAATCTAATCTAATCTAATCTAATCTAATCTAATCTAATCTAATCTAATCTAATCTAATCTAATCTAATGAAATCAAACTAAACAAAATTTCAAACTAAACCATTTTACTATATATTAATTATGCCTAATTTAGTGTATTCAGTTAGAAAGCATGATAATTTAGTAATTAAACTTCAGAGCAGAGAGTTATTCTATGTTCAAGAAAATAATATGCGCTCTATATTACACTATCAAGTTGCTAATTTCCAACTACAGGTCTTATAGTTTGTAGGCTATGTGCTATGCTCCCAAAGGGATAGTTTGCCATTCCAATTGCTATCTTTAACAATCTACTTTGCTATTAGTAAATTTATCTTCGGCATTTTATATGTGTAAAACATTGTTTACCGGCAATTGTACAGTTGTGATTTAATTAAATACTTATTGCTGTACATGTTAATTTAGTTTAAATCCCCCCTCCCCCCTTTCTTATAAAAATGTTTAAATAGCGTTAATGATTTATATTTTAACACTTTTACAATTTTACAGTTAGCATTCATTTATTTATTTTATAATTTACAGTATTGCTTTCTTTGTAAACGATTTTCGGGGTATTGTGGCTGTGAGTAGTGCCATAATTAAATACCTGTGTATTATTATACTTTTAATGCTCTCTGATTTACATTAGTTTGATATGTTAGTTTAAGCAATTTAATAAATTAATCTTTTAAATTAGTATAAAATCCGAAGGTTATAATTATTGTAAACACTGTAAAATATGTCACAAAGTTAATCATAACTTGGTATAATTTTCGTGAGAAATGAAATAAAATGTAACTTTTGATAATTTTTATTTTCCTGGCTATTATTCTTTGAAAAATATTTATGGTTTATATAACAGTATACGAATATTTTATCCATTGATATGAAAGAATAATTTACTGAACGGTAAACAAAAAAACTGTCTGAAAACTAAATATATGACTTCTTTTCCATAAAATTATAGAGCTCAATAAATTAAAGATTGTTATGAAGAAAATTCACGATATTGTTATACCAATTTAGTTGGAAATTATTTCTAGAAAATATTTTAATAATAATTATATATTTATATATAAATAAATAAAATTAGATAAATATTAAACACTAACATTATTAAACATTAAATTAGTATAATTTTTGATATACAGGTTGTCCCGAAATATACGCATAATAAGAAGAACTGAATAATCAAAACATATTATGTGACAAATAACAAGTATAAATTAATAATATTTACAACCATTTTGTCAATAATTTTGTAAATCGTTTTATCAGTGATACTTGAACATTTTGGATAATTGCAATCTCTGTGGTTAAGTGCTTTTATATTTTTAAGTGGGCGGTTGTTGTAAACATAAGATTTGATATGAACCCACTGCAAATAGCAAAGAGGAGTAAAATCTGGTGAGATCTTTGCATTTACTCAAAGGTACCTCGACCATGGCATACGCATTAATTAGGAAATGCACCATCAAGGAATTTTCAAACAATTAAACCAAAGTGCATTCTTAAAGTTTAAAGGAAGAGCAAGATATTCCAGAATCGTTGTGGATATATCCTGAAGTATGCCTAAATAAATAACTCCTTCGTAAAAATTATCCAAATAAGTACATCCTCGGTAAGGCGTGGTTAAATAAGTACGTCCTTTGTAAAGCGTGGCTAAATAATAACGTCCTTTGTAAAGCGTGGCTAAATAAGAACGTCCTTTGTAAAGCGTGGCTAAATAAGAACGTCCTTTGTAAAGCATGGCTAAATAATAACGTCCTTTGTAAAGCGTGGCTAAAATAATAACGTCCTTTGCAAAGCGTGGCTAAATAATAACGTCTTTTGTAAAGCGTGGCTAAATAATAAAGTCCTTTGTAAAGCGTGGCTAAATAATAAAGTCCTTTGTAAAGCGTGGCTAAATAAGAACGTCTTTGATAAATACTTCTTATAAGTAAAGTATGACTAAATAAGTATGTCCTTAGTTCGACCAGTGTGAAAGAAAAAGGATCAATTACAGTATATTTACAAATGGCTGCATTTATATCATGATTTGGCATATATACCATTATTTATACCATAAATTAAATTAAATATTTTTTTATTTTTTAATCGAGTTATTTTTTTGCGAATAATTAATGCAATACAGCGGTTAAATAATTATTCAACACATTTTCATCTGTGATATAATATATAGCGCTAGAAAGTTTGTTAACCCTATCCATGCCGGGATTTTTTATGCTTTCACATATCTTTGTGGGGGGGGGGGAGTGTTCCGATTTTGTCATGAAATTCGTCATGATGATTGTACTGGATTTTTCTGATAAATTATGTTGCAAAAATCGAAATGTTTAAAAAAATTATTTTCTTCAAATCATTCGAAATTTGTATGTGTTTTCATGTTTATTACAACTTAACTGTATTATCACATAACACAATCTAGTGAGTTCTTAACATTTATACAATAGCCATACTTGTAAATTACGAAAAATTGTATATTTTAATTTAACTTAATTTTAAGAAAAGTTACAAGAGCTTACTATTCTCAAATTGTTTAATAAAAAATGCCAGCGAAAATAGCTGTAGAGCCCCTCTTCCCAAACTGTTATTTTTGAAGGAACCAATACTTTGTTTTATCTACATTTTCATTTGTTCATTTTCCACTGATGCGCTCTCTAGCAAACAATTAATTCAGTATAATTTTATTCAACTGCTTTATTGATTTAATATTATGTTTAAACATCAGTATTTTGTTACATAAGTTGGGTGTCTTCCCTTTATACAAACCTATATATTTTTTAACGAAGTGATTATTTTTAAGTATTTTCCTCATTTAAAAAGTTATCGAATTATTGACCACAAAAAGAAACGTTGACAATTTTTACGTACTACACAATATAGGTTCAACATGATTAAATTTATTCTACAATAATTTATTGACTGCTTTGTCCCACCCCCCCCCCCTCCAAAGTCTTCTCATTATTGAGATATTTGTACTACATATAGTTGAAAGCTTTGAAGTTTAGATAAATAACACAATTTTAAGTCCTCATAAAGCTATCCAATAGACCATGATCGGGCGTAGCCTTAGTCTTACAGATTATTCCTTTTGTATATTCACATTATATCTAAGCATCTGAAAACAACGGAGTAATGATTATTATGTGTTGTAAACCTACAAATGCAATATCATACAGATATGAAGGTATTCATTTAATGGAAGATGCAATTTTTTGTTTATTCTTTGTTAATAATACTGTAGACGCCCTCTGTAAGAATTAAATTAAATAATAGAGATTATTAAATCGATACATTATTTAAATGTTAATAAATTTTTAAAATCTTTTTTATTTAAATGTGTATTTAAATGTGTATAAGTAAAGCATGTTTGTAAAAATCTTAAAGCAGATGATCTATATAAAACGTATCAAAAAAATGCCGTTTTGAAATTGCAAAATAGACAAAGATTTATTATTATATAAAGTGTACATAAGGGCTTCACCTAATACAAATATTGTCAATATATAACGACTAGACAAGTAAAACGACGACGACAATTGATTTGAGGAAATATAGTAACCATGCACGACAATGCTCGGCCCCATAAAGCTCGAATGACAGAAGAGTTCCTTGATGCAAATCATTTTGGTCGGGTTTCACAACCTCCGTATTCACCGGACATGATCTTCTTAGATAAGTTTGTGTTTTACAACATTGAGGTTGAACGGAGAAACACACAATTAAACCCAATTTATGAAGTGCATCAATTTGTATCGAATTTATTGGATAATTTTACTCGGCAAACGTTGACACATGAGTTCAATCATCTCAGGGCAGGCCTACTAAAGATCATAGATCTTAATGATGAATATCTTCCCTCAGTATAGAGAAAATAATATTTTACACTTGTCATCGTCGTTTCACTGGTCTAGTCGCTATATTTTGAGTATTAGGTAAAACCTTATAATACACTTTTTTTAATAATAAACTTTTCTCTATATTTTAGAATTTCAAAACGGCAAGTTATTTGAAAAACCCTATATACATATAAGTATTTTTCTACTGAAAAATACATGTGAAATAATCAAATTTCAAGTATGACCATGATGCTATAGTCAATGAAATGGTCAGCAAATCAGATAATAAATTAAGATTAAACCTTTTCAATATATTGATTTATTGAATCTTCATTGGAGTGTGAAAAAAATTATGATTCATTGATTTTTTAGGTCTTACAATAAAATTAATAAAATATTGAGAAATTTTTATATTTTATTATCTAGCTTGTCAATAAATTTTGCATTCCTAGAAATATGTGAAGGTTGTCTAGAAAACTAAAAATAATAATATCTAAAACGCTTCAATAAATAAAAGTGAAACTAATTCTAATTATATTTAATGAACTTAATACGCTGAATATCTTATATGTTTTATTAAACTATGAAATATCTCTAACTATATTTTTTCTTTTATGATTTAAAGTCAATGACATAATTCTATATAGAAACACACGAATTCATTTTAAGAAACTGTTTTTATTCATAGATTTTCTAAACGAGACAAAAAATCTCCAAGTCAACAATGATAGATTCCTTTAGAGCGTGTATTTTTTATACGGCTTATAAATATGTTTTCAATGGTTTGCAAATAATGGTATCATGTGATTCATTATTAATATAATAAGAGTGAACTACAATAGACCGTCTTGCATGGAATGTTAATAGATAAATATCACTATGAATCTATACAATTGGAACTAAGTTATACAATCATTATTTATAGAAATTTAAAGATTCTACCTTCTAAAGATTGTCTTTAACGCATGTTTTTTGCTAAGGCATAAACGTTTTATTTTATGTATTGAAAGAGATCACTATATAAAAAGATTATCCCATATATATATAGCTGGTCGATTTTAAAATGATGAAATCGTTTTTATTACATTCAACTTCGCTAACTTCGAAAATTAATCAAGCTTCGTTGTTAAGGTGAAGTGAAACTGAGATCGCTGTGTATGCTATACTATACTAATCTAATCAATTAAATTTATTAATATTTCTAGTTTATAAATATTTATTTTGAGATATATTCTAATAAATATAACTGATTGTTGAATGTTAATAATTTAAAAAATTGTTTTTAAATGATAAAAACACGCACATATTCAACCAGGCGAAAATTTATTCAATAAGCTATCCCCCACTAATCCTCCTTTATTCACCATTCCATTTTTTAATCGAGGATTCTTTAAACAAGATGTTATTGAATAAATATCTACAAAATAGTAAATCACAAAATTTTCACATGTTACAATTTTAACTTTCAGTAAATAATCTAAATAATAACAATTCCAGTGTATTTACTCCACAGGGGAGTACAATGAGTAGATTTCCTATTATACACATTGACAACCAATCACAGCGGTGGGAAGAGAGTTTTACTTGGTTTGATTTGCGGTGCGTCATAACTGAGAAGTAATTAGACACTTTTCTCCCCACATCAGTAATAGTGTAGCTTAGCTAGCCCGGTTGTCTTTTCTATAATCTTGTTTTGCTTATAATAATTTTGTAGTCATTGGTTCTCTTGCAACTTTTAATTTGAAAAATTGAATCAACATTGAATGAATCAATTCCAACTATATTTCAGGCATCTTTTTTGCAACACCTTTTCATTTTCAAACTGTTTCTATTGCTTTGGATAAAATAATATTCTGTACATAATATGAATAGCTTTGATAACTAATCTGCTCAAACGACAAGTTAAAAATATTTATGGAGTCTATTACTGTCCGTGCACCATAAAAGTAAGTGTTTTTGAATATCTTCATTTTATTTATCGATTTATTTGATGAAATGTTTTAATGAAAAATAGTTTATTTAATTTACAAATTTAATTTAACTTAATAATGTAATTGAAAATTCTATTGATATCAGTTCAATAAATAATATTTCATTGAAGTAATTTCCTTTCGTTGTACATGTTTATGTAAATATTGTTAGTCTATTACAAAAATTCAAATTTATTAATTTCAAAATAGTTTATCAAATTATTGGTAAAAGTACAGCAAACAATTGAAGAAAAAAACAATTTAATTTAACCGAATTAATTAGAATGTTAGTTTTGTTCCGATAGGAATACTTTATACGCTCTAAAAGTATTTATTATCTAAAATTTATTTTCCAAGATTAATGAAAAAGGCTGCAAAACTTATTCAATATAAAATTCTTTCTTCTCCTTTCAGTTTACAAAAAATTACAAACAAAAAACTATATCGTATTTATACTAAATATACTAATAAGAATCAAATATAAGCATATTAAATCGTGGTTGAAATAATGTAAAACCGTAAGGAAACGACTTTTTATTAAACAGTGTTGGTAATATAGATAATAAAAATAATAATTTTTCACCTTAAAATTGTATTAAACAAAACAGTTTTAAAATTATTTCTGAATTTTAATCGTTTGACCAAAATTATTTTAAAAGCAATTTTAAGTATTATTTAATTATAGAATAGGTATTCTTTGTTTTAAGATAGTTTTCAAAAATTAAAATTTTTATTTCACAGAAAAATCTACTTTTTAAATTAAATCTGATACTTTTTGGGTAATTTTCGTAGAATAATATTTCCGATCTTAAATCAATTGGTAATAATTATTTCAAAGAATTAAGGGTATATTCTAAATAGTTTGACTGTGCAAATTGTTGACATCACAAAAAGAACCTTCATATTGAAAACTAATGATGAAATTGTTTATTTAATTTTCTATCGCATATAAATCAAAGAAAAATTTTATAGATTTATAATTTTTAAAATTAATCTTTAACCTTTTTATCTTCACAATTTAAAATTATCATTTCGTTATATATAGTTTATTTTTCATTATAGTTACAAAATGTTAGCTATTATCAAAAAGGGTTCATTTTATTTCGTATTTTAAAGACGTACTTTTAGAAAAAACTACATATAACCATTTGCATCCGATTAAAGCGTGATACTATATTAATAATCATAATAAGCATATATAGTCATATTTGTCATTTTAAAGTCATATATAGATACTTGAGCCTATAGGCCTAAAAAATATTTAGTAAATTAAATGTATAGTATATTTTATACGATTGAAAGTATGTATATAGAATATCTAAAATCTTTCATTTTGAGAAATTCGACAAACCGAAAATACATCAAAGGGTAAAATGATTCACAAATAAAACCGAATATCTATTTTAAAATGGGATCGACAAAATTAAAATTAGATGTTAACATCGCTCCAATTTTGTTTAAAACTATAAAATGATTCAGCGTACATTTTGAATAATTAAAATTTCTTAAAGGATATAATAACTAATTTACTTAATATTCCACTGTCACCTTATTTGTATTGAATTACAATTTATAAATGTGATCACAGTCCTAAATATAAATTATGTCAACTATATTTATTTCGGATTGAAAATTAGTCCTATGATCTCCGTTTTTTTATAGAATTTATTATACTGAAATGATTTTTTAAAAGATATTTAATTGTATAAAAGAAAATAGAAACATAGCTTATTCTATTAAGATATCGCAAAATTAAAAATACGCATTTTTTATCAGTAATTCCAATTTAATTACGATGCAAAGATTTGAAATCTTATCATTATACAAATAAGTTAATACTAAAAAAATACATGTGTGTAGGATGTGTCTCTGATTGTGTTTCATAATTATAATTTTACATGCAATTAATATCCATCATTAGATATTATTCTATCCTTTTTTAAGTTAAAAGAATATGTTATATCCTTTTTATGTAATTATAGTTTATATTAAATTTCGTTATAATTTGTATAACAAAGAGAAAAAGTTGAAAGAATTTGTTTAATTCATTGTATACTGTACAGAAAAGGCAACGCATATTGTTAGTAATCTATTAAAAAGAAATAAAATTCGTCTAAAATGAAAATCTAAATTTATCTGTAAATATATAAATATATTATTCCATGATACGGTAAATGTCAGACTTTGAATAAATAAAATTTTTTATTTCCTTATACAAATGAATACATCATTTATTGCAATCCATTTTTTAGATATGGCTTTTAATAATAAGGTTATGAAATCTAAAATATATTTTTTGTAGCAATATTGTGAAATTTGTTGAAGATAACTGAAAATGATATATATTAAATATTTATTTCTTAGAATTCCAATGAAAAATAATATCGAACGTTCTCAAAATCAAGGTCAGACGTAACTAAAATGTAAATAAATCATGTCAAGGTCATAGATATTGTTGGTTTAGTGAAATCGGTTTTAAAATAAAATAATTAAAATGAAAATTATCTTGTAAAATACAGATAAGCTTATTAAAAAATTGAATTAAAACATTTCACTAGACGTATGAATCCAGTATGTCGTTCATTACCTCTTAGCTAAGCCAGCTCATGCATTATGTAATTATTAACAAGGGTTTGATGGACAGGCTGGTGTGTCCTCAGGTATTTCATGATATCAGCCGTGCAAGAAACCGACGGTGGATGGGATGGTGCCAAGCCTCTTACAAGAATCGCCACAGTCATCTGGCTTTGAGACAACTCACCTTACATTATTGCACCGTCAGAATGGCCTTCAAAGAGCCCAAACATGAATATGATTTACTATTGTATCTGTAGTCCCGATACAATGTGTTGATCCCCTAAAACACATCCTTATTTTACCGAAGCCTGAAAGTCCATCCCACAAGACTCAATTCAGTCGACAACAAAATCATGGATTGGTGTCATGTATTGCCTTGTATTTCATCCATTTTGAACACCTCTAAAACTTATCTAAACATAACTTTAACATTGACAATTCTTTTTACTCCTATTGTACTTTTATATTATTATAATCTTTTGCAATTTTATAGTTTTTTGGTGTTCGTTAAATTTCCCGGTTTTTAGTGGGTACCCTGAAATCAATAATAATGAGAAATCTAAAAATAATATATACATATACAAAACATTGCATACTTTCAGTGTCAAATGAAGATATAGGTATACATAGACAAATGCGTCACAAGTTAAGAAATTACCGAATAGTCAAAATTGATGCATTAATCAAGAAATCGGAGATACACTCGATTGCAATTTTTTAACAACTATTTATATTTTCAATTTCTTCTCAGTTATATGTTTCTCTGGTCGTTCTCGGATAGGAATTTTAAGGTTATTTCTATTTCTTTGCTTTGAAAACCTTAAAGATTTTGTAAGTACTACAATATAAACTAATGGAATAAATATGCTGTTTTTAAGGGTGATGACAAAAGTGATTTTTGAAAATTCTTGACAAACAACTTTTTAGAAAATTACTTTAAATCAAAAATGATAATAATTGTAATATCATTTCTATTAATTTTAGATATTTAGATATTTCTTAAGATATTTTGAAGAATTGTAATCAGTATATACTTTACTTCGTTAAAAATAATAACACCATGACTCCAAATTCAAACTCGTAAAAAGATACCACCAATTTTGAGGATTTTGCCAGTTCCTAAATGTTCGGTGTTTGAACGATATAATGTTATATAGAGAGCACATATATTAAAATGTTCTTTACTTAAACCTTCATTTTTAGAATCGATATATTTTATTTATTAATAAATATAAAAGTGAAAACTTTCAAAATTTGTAATATAAATTTAAAGTTTAACAAATGTTCTCTGAATCAAAAAATTCTTTTTCTATAAACAACTCAACAATTTAAACAACTAAATTTGTCTATTTCAACCATTGATATCGTAATGATAGTTATCTAGATCGGCAAACTTAATGAAATTATGTCCGAAATAAAAACAATGATCAAAAAGACAAAATGTTTAAATCCATACCAATAGGTTCCTTTAATTTGTATACATATTATGAGGCCTTATTGTCGTATATGATATATTTATAACAATATATTTTTCTGGTTGTTTGATTTATTTAAGTCAATTTAATTTATTTTAATCAGTTTGCAATTGATTTGGCTATTTTTATTTCGGACGCTGTCTTACGTATAAAGCGTAGTAGATTGCCAATCTAGAGAATTTAATTACGATATCAATGATTTCAACCACGAATCTATTTCGAATTGGACTGAATATACCCTATTTAATAAATAATATTTTACTAGAATTCGCCCGACTGAAGTTTTATCTCAGGATGTCATCGCACTTTGGCTAAAACAATATATCCTGCTATTTCTTTTAACTTGTATACATTGAGTAATGTAACACATGTTTTACCAAAAGCTACCAAAAAATATCCCGTTGTAAAAACGTATGAATACAAATCATATTAATTTTATTTTAATATATATGTGCGCTATGAATAATATTTTAAAAGCTGATAAGTTAATATTTGGAAATATAAATCTGAGAGCATAAAATAAATTTGTGAAAATTATTAAAGTTTGAATTTGACAATGAAATATAATATTTTAAAAGTATTTAAAATTATTTAAAAAAACTAAACATTGTTCGTTTGGAACAATTTTTAAACCAGTAACAATTAAATATATAACACAATTATAACAATTCATGTTTAATGAAAATTTGATGCAATTATATAAAAAGAATATTTTGTTTAAGAATTTTAATAAAATTGTAAAAAAAAAACATTTTAATAACTAAATAATTTTTTAGATTGAAATTAGTAACATAATTCATTGTAAATAGCATATGAAACAAAACCGAAAGGAATATTAGAATGATAAAACAAACAAACAAATTAAATAATAATTTATACATTCTAAATATCTAAAAAAATAATTAAATTTTATAAATAAATTTAAGATTGTAAAAAAATTTATATATTTATTTAAGATTTGTTCATGAAGCAGAAAGAGAGGTTTCAATTGGTAAACAGCTGAACATAAGGAGTTCCATTTGCAGAGTGTAATTTAGGAGTAATCGGAAACAATTGAACTAACATAATTAGTGACCGTCAGAGTCGTCAATATTTGCCTTTGTATTGTGTTGTGTACATACAGTGGTATACGGAGATTATTTATTAACCTGATATATTCTTGGTGTTATATGAAGATACTTTCTTATTTGAATTGACAATAATTTCCTGTCTTGAAGGGCGATGTCGCATTTTATTGTATCAATGATAAACAAAAAATAAGCGTAGGATGTAAAAAGATGGATGGGTAATTGCAATTAGGATTAATTCAAAATAAGGAAATAATTATATAAGTGTTGAATATATTTTCTCAGAAGCCTATCAGAATTATGTTAAACAAGAACCCAGATTTCGGAACATTTCCAATTATATTGTCGGTTTCGAATCTCTTACAAATCAAACCCCCCCCCCTTTGGTCAATAAAAAAATATTATTAAATATGGTTTTAGTTTATAGTGTCAGAAGGCAAAATAATACATAATTAATATGGAATAATACATAATAATACATAATTATCGGAATATAATGACTGTTTTTTAAATTTGAAAAAAAATTATGAAGAGTTTTTATGTGTTTAAAATAAGTATTTTTTACGAAAACATAATAGATAAAATTAATTCTAATTTATAAATATCAATCTTTAGTTATGTGCTCTCATAAAAATATTTATCCTGCCAAATAAATTTCATTTTTTATTAATATGCTAGTTGTTGATTGAGGCTTGAAAGCGATATATTCTCGAGACATAATTAAAAATATTTCACAAAAAGCGGTTACCTTCTCAAACGTCACATGCTATCATTAAAATAGTCACACTCATTAGAAAAAATATAGAAATGCGATATACCTTTGCAAAAACCGTAGAAATATATGGGATAACTTATAAGGCTCAGTGTTAAAAACATTCAATCTATGTATTCCTGTGATCATGGTTTGGAAGATTTTTTAACATATCAAATTTTCGAAAATCATGTTTCGCTTTATGTCATAGTCATCAACCTTGTTCACGAGAATTACAGGAAAAATTAGTTTCCAGGTTTAAAAACTAAAATGATTTTTTTACTGCTGCAATATTTCAATTATCAGAATCCTGCAATAACTAAGTGTATATTAGGAATGACGTCAGAGATGTACACGTCACTTTTTATTTAAAGGTTACGTCAATTATTACGTTTTTAAATTCTGAAAAAATATGATTGAAATAATAATTCTGAAGCTATTATAATATAATGATTACATATTTTACTTGAAATAACATAACGTGGACACTCTTATTAAAAAGAAACTTCAAAAAACAAAAACAATAACAAAGTTGATAATTTCTAGATTGATCAAACATCAAATATTTTGACCACAACATTTTCAAAATAAAATTCTTTGCTTTTAACCTCCCAAAGTTCATTTGAAGGAGTTATTTGATATGGCCTCTCTTGTATGACATACGTGTACAAAAACTTAGAATTTTTTGTAGACAATGAACTCTTACGAAATCCTGTTTTACATATTATGACTTTTGATATAAAGATTATTAACACCCGAAGACTAAAAATACACATTAAGCAAGAAAATTAGATACATTTTATTCTATAAAATTGTGCGTTTTGTTATTTGTTGATAAACTTATCGAGACAACGTCATAGCGAAAGGGAGAAAGAAATTGTCTGAAATATAACGAACAGGTTCATTAAAAGAGAAATAAATTACTTTAATTGTCGTGGAAGTTATAACTAAGATTATTTACCACTAATCATTTCTTCTTATTTCCGTTTGAATATTATAAATACAAAAGCATACAGATGTGTTTGGTGTGGTTATTTTTGCTACAAAATTAGTTTTTGTGAAATTTTTTACTTACTTTTTATTTTTAATACATCTATAAAATGTTAATATCGTGTTGCTAACCAGAAGCAGTGGTGTTGTTGTATTAAAATTTATTAATAAATCTAAACTTAACTTGAGAATATTAATTAAACTAAGTTCTTAGTCGACTTTTGTATTTTCTGTCAAATTTTCAACAAAATTTTCACACATACTATGTTTAAATCACAAATGTTAAATCATGATATCCTTTCTTTTTATATATCCATGTTATTCTAAAGTCGGAATCAAATTAATATATTATGTATTTTATTTAAATTTTTTAATAATTATTTTAAAATTTTTAAAAAGAAAAATAGTTGATTTTATATTTAAATTTCTTTCATAACTTCAATAAAGTCAATTGCGTAAACTTTTGCTAAACAATTTCAATTTGAAGGAAATTCATTTTGAAACGAAATCAACCAATATATCTGGCTAGGTTCATTTGTTAAAAACTTTATTATAGATTTTATGATGAAACTATATGACGTACGTATGTTTGCGAAATTAGATTAGGGTGTTGCCTGATTCAATAAACAATGTGGAACGAAATATTCTCAATCAAAAGTTGATGAACAAGTTAGGGTGCATGCAATATATGTACCAACATTTCATAAGGTACAGTATTATACTCAACACGATAACTCATTCCATAACAGTCATGTTGGTCTACCAATAGTTCATTTTCTAAAATGTCTTTATGAGAAATGCATTGCGCAACAAATTCTGAGATATTAAAAATTCTATATTAGAAAAAGTTCCATGTAAAATGTTTTATTTTATTTTATAGAAAAACTTTATTTGTAAGTGTTTATTTCCAATACTATTTCACTAAAAATAGATCGCTAAAAGATTACGATCGAGTTTGTTTACCACCAAGGAATGATTGTTTAAATATAGTGATCTGTGATCTTTTAGTGATCTTTTTAAGTGGTATCGGAGGTTTTTGTGTTTTTAATAATGAAATATTTAAACACGTTTACTTTAAATTTGAAATTGTCCAAAACAGAATTAAATTATACTGTCAAGTATGAAACGTTTTTGAAAAAAATATATACCTACATAAATAGCTTCAAATTATTCCTTCATATTAAAATAAAAATATATAGAATATAATAAGGTGAGAAACACCCAACAATTGACAAATCAAACAGACAGATTTTTCCTTCAAGAAACAACGATTTTTTTCGTTTCTAGTTTACAGCAGGTTTAGAAGAATGAAAATCTATAAAAGCAGTTTAGCATAATACTCACAGAACAAAGAAAAAAGAGAACAACAGGTCGGCACATTATGCGTTTCACTCAACAAGATTAAATAGATGCTAAGAATAAGATATATACCTACCATTAACGAACGGAAATACTTGAGTTTATATTTTAATTTCATCTTTACAAGAAGTGGAACATGGAACAAAAATTGATTCTATTAAATATAATCAAAAATGTTTTAGATTAAATGAGTGAAAATACGGTTCAGTTCGCATATTATATAACACATAACGCGATAACTGTTATTTTCTAACCACCCACCCCCTATAACGCTTTGATTTTAGTTACAATAAAAGAATTATAACGTGAGTAATGTCACAATATAAAACTTTCTTAAATACATAAGGAAAAACAGTAAAAGTGTAAAATCTACCATCCAACATATAATATCACCATATAGAAATATAATGCACTATTAGGTTTTCACTTAATTATATGGAAGTGATGTGATTATTATTTATTTATATCTTTTAGATGGGTAACTTGTAGAATTTAAATATTACGGTGA
>JAUZNC010054967.1:0-14567 GCA_034780395.1 Vannuccia rotundouncinata | reverse complement strand
TAAATCAATGAGTTATTTGTCGACCAATAGGAAAAGCTACAGTTTACAAGTGCTTTACCAGAGTATCGAGAAACACTCTTTTATCATGATGGTATGATAGTGGTAAGTTTGCAACTTGCGTGCTGCGATTTGCATGAGCTTCGAGAAACGACCCCCTGGGCTATGATTGGTATGTGGACAATTTTTTTAACAGCATTTATCTCCTGACTTTTTTGCTGGAATGTCAAACCACTTGTTTGGGGACAGTGAGAAAGGACCAAGGCATTCCAGAATTACTGAAGCAAGGACCACTCCCAAGGTAATAGATACTCTTATGTGTATAATGGTTTTATATATAACCAAACCATCTTATAAACTCTGGCTTATAATCTGCAGAAAATATTTTTCCTTACAGACTTCATTCATGCTTCTGTAGAAAAGGATCACTTTTGGTGATTCAGTTTCATGACTAACGAGAAGTGTATTTTTTAAGTACCAGTGATGTAGCAAGCTCATTCCTCTCAACCACCAACTCCCATACAACATCATTGAGCTATATGAGAAGCTGACATCACTAAATAATTACAACCAACTCATGGGAGGAGTTGATCTTGCAGATAGTATGATGAGCCATTATAAAGCTGTCAGGAAGACACACTGTTGGTTTATAAAACTTGGAATCACAAGTCTGCAACACATGGTACTAAACGCCTGCTTACTCTACTGGTGAATATAAATTTTCTATATTGTATTAAATACATTATATTATATGATTCAAGTTTTTGTTTTGATATTTACAGTATTTTGTATTCATATCAACAAATTATATTCAATGTTTCTTTTGACCATATATATTGTGTGCATATTACTGACCATATTCGATTTGATTTGAGCATAGTATATATTAAGTATATGTGATTATAGTATATTTTAAAATTGCATAATTACATTAATGTATATTTTTTGTTTTCTATATACCTATTCAGTAAAATCAAGGAATTGAAGATTCCTTTTTTAAATTTTAAAATGGCATACATCAAGGCAGTAATGCGACATCAACCCAGTAATGCCCCAACAGCCACAACTCAATTATGCCCAGCAACCTGTTCACCTTCCTCAGCAACTTCCTTATAGTGCCAATCAACCAAGACACAGGCAGTGGTGCAAATATTGCTCTCAACATGGTCATCAAACCACTACAACGATTTTTGTCCAGCATGCCCTCAAACCACCTGTTTGTGCCTTGTAGATTGCTTTTGCCAATTTCACCAATAAACTCCAGTTTACTGTTTTTGTAATTTTTTCTGTATATATAAGCATCATGTTTCTCCTTGTATATAAAAGCTGCAGTTTCGTATATAATATATAAATACATTGGAAAAGTGGTATTTCATTGTGAACTCTAAATAATATTGTATATATTCAAAATGTCATTTTTTAAGATAGACATTGCAGTCATATATATAAATCTGAGATGACATTTGAACTATTTACTATTAGATGGGTAAGGGGAGTTCTGTTGAATTATTTAAATTAGCAATCACCTAAAAAATCTAACACTCATACAGGAGCCTCTTAGATAGATTAGGGGATTAGATTAGATTGAGAAGGGCCGAGTTCTGTTGTATTATTTAAATAATCTAACACTCATTCAGTATAGCCTCTTAGATAGTTGACTATACAGACTTTATTTCTTGTTGACATTATAAGGAGAACTCGCTATATTGCGTGATAAAATGATCCAAATGTTTCCAAGAAATGTCTGTCATTGAAGGGTTGCACAATAAATGAAAAAAAATGGAAAAATTATCTTTCCCATTGTTTTCATTTGCAGCTGACTTAAAAATTTATATATATGAAATCCATATTATGTTTATATCCATGTATGCTAAATAGAAATTTATAGCATTTGCAGGGATATTTGATTTGCATTTGTATTAGATTTTCCTATCTTCACACAAAGTAAGGCTAGATAATAAAATTTATTATGCGATGCATGTTAATTCCACCCACTAAGAAGAAAGTTAAAAATATTCTAAAAATAGTACTACAAAACTTTTATATAGTATGACACATGTGGGAAGATTTTTATTATGTGACCAATTAGAAAGGGTTAATATACAGTAAATATAAAAATTGGCCACTTTCTACATTTATTTGGTTAATAAATTCTAGGTTATTTTTCTTATCTAGTTATAAAAGATTATTTAGATTAGGATTATAAATATAACTATATTGTCTGAAATCCTTTGTTATTATTTCTACTCTAATTTATATTATTTCTACTCATTTATATTTTCTGAGGCCTTTTTCATAAAGTACAAGTTCACAATTCACAAGAATTTTCATTTCATAAAACACAAGTTCACAATTGTAATCCACAATATATTTTCACAAGTATTCAGTTTCATAAAGAACATTTGTAAAAAAATTAATTTGGAATTCCCTTGTGATTTGAGAAAAATTGTACAAGAGGTTTAGGCTCTTGTAATAAATACAACCAATTATTTAATAACTTATTTTATTGGATTCCATCATTACATTAACAATATTAATAAGCAATAATTTGTTTAAAATATATTTAACATTATTAAACTATCATCTCATGTATTAGTAAATATATAATAATTGTTTTCATAAAAAATATTTTTTTTATTGTGGAGCAAAAAAGTTTATAAGTTCTTGTCTACAATGAACATCTGGAACATCTGCAAAATTGTCCTCTAATATGTTTCACTTTTTTGGGAATTTCAAACTCATCAAAGTCTACATCATTGCAATCATGAAGACAGATGTTGTGCAGTATGAAACATGCATTGACCATGTTTGCTCTGAATTCTGGACTAATGTGAAGATGGCTCTGCAATACAGTGAAATGGTTCTTGCAGAGGCCAAAGCAACACTCCACTATCTGACAGGTCCTTCTCTGAGCCCGATTGAAGCATTCCTCTGCTTGGCTAGTTGGAGTAGGCACTGCAGGAGGGATAAGCCAATCAAGGCATGATAACAGCTGTCCCCTGAGATAATTGCCTGTGGAAATGGACGATAACCAGCATTCTACTGAGCAGCCAAATTGCTGCTCCTTAAAACTTGAGCATCCTTTGTTGCCCAGTATGAACAGTACTTTTTCCTTTTGATGACAGGTTAATTGAGTGCTGACACTAATAAATGCCCACATATTCACTTGCCGACTTTTAATAAAATAGGCTGACTGCTATATAGGAGTAACAATAGATAATGGTCATCTGCCCTTTTCCTCTATTGTTGCTATATATAGCTTAAAAGGGCATACAAGTAAATTATTTCACCTATTGAATATTCACCTATCCTACCATCTCAAAATCTATTTATAAATGTTCCTAAGGTTTTACATCCTATTTCTACAAGTGTGCTCTTCTGGTTTATGAAAAATTCTTTTACAACACTTGTGGAAGTGACTTGTGCTTTTTGAAAAAGGGACACAGAAATCATTTTATATTATTTCTACTCTAATTCCACTTTCTCTGCTTTTAACTGTATTATATATAGGAATTATGTAGGTTCCTGATTTAATTATACTTACTTTTATAAATCATATAACTGAAAACATACCAAACTCATGTGATTAATATGATTGTTTTGTATTAATTTTATCCTAACTATAATTGGACTTAATATATATATATATATATGAAATTGAATTATGTAAATAAAATACTAAATTATTATTTAAACTTAAATACTTGATAGAAAACTGCATTTCTCCTTTGAAAAACTTTAAGTAGGCTATTGTGAACTATTTAAGAACTAATCATGAATGATATATACAGGTATTCTGGCTGTGGTCACAACTTCTTTCAATGGTATGGCATGCCTAAGATTTTAGGCAATTCCTATCTGTTTATATATTAGATTAGGATATATGCACACAAGTTCTTGGCAATATTTTTATAGAAAAAGTCCTGCCTGTAGAAAATAAATTATTTATAGAATGAAATGACATGACTTTTCCCCATGTCTGCATTCAATAAGTTTAATATGCTTGAGTTTTGAATTTTATGCATGCAAAGCCTAATTTAATATATAAATAGATAGTAATTGCCTGAAATTTTAGGCATATAAATTCCATAGATATTATACATGCAAAATTGCTTGTTCCATATTCATAGTAAAATATTTATTACCCATATATTGAACAACTACAATAGTATACATCCATATAGGTATTATAAATTCTCAGTATTCACCAGTTTGAAAATTAATCCTACAATAATTGTAACTACAGGGTTCATACAGATCCTGGAAATGTTCTGGAATTTTGACAAAATACTTAAAAATATTATTGTTCTTGAATTTCATTATATTGCCTAATATAAATTTTTTCAAACATGTTTCATTGTTCCAGTATAACTACCTGGTATTTTAATAGTCAATATTTTGTGAAAATAAAAGTAATGCATTATTATTATTTTTTCTAAATGCACCATCATACCTCAATGATTTAGCAGCATATACTGATAATACTGTATATGAAAATATTCTTTGTTGTTTTAAACTCTCTTATAAGCATAAGTTCATTAATAAGTTATCATAAGTTTTTTTAAATGTGTAACAGACTTTTGTTATTTGACCCCAAAAGTAACAGACTTTTATTTGACCCCAAAAGACATGGAATACAGGCTGGGTTATACTGTCACTTTCAAACCTCATCAGTACTACAATTTTTTAAAATCAGCAAAACATAAATCTGTGTAAATATATGAATTATTTAGTGACCATATCAAAAATACATGAATCAATGTATATGCAAGTCACAGAAAAAAATGTGAGAAGTAGCTTTCAATCAACTTTTTTCTATAGAAAAAAATGCATTTAATGAGCTTATTACATTGGAGTGAATTAAATTTTTCATCGTTTTTCAATGTTTTTTATTATATATTTTTGTGCACTAAGCAATATATAATGTATGTTGGATTAATACATCCTGGATTGGATGGATTGAAGACAGGCCGTAGGTTACTGTAAACTTTTCAAGAAAAAAGTATTTTCTGGTAATAGTGAATATTTCAAAGATTTATGGAATGGCAGGTCATAATTCAAATGATTTCTTGTTGACCAAATATAGCAGTCAAAAATGATGATGGTTGGTAACATATTTTCAGAAAATTTTAAATATTAATAATTATTGTTTTTAATCACATTATTATATTTGTTTTATGAATTCAGGGTAGCCACAGGTCCTTTAAGGTCCTTTTTTGGTCTTGGTCCTTAAAAAGATGGTTTTAAGTCTTTTTTCTAAATAGAAATCTTTAAAAAATTCATTTTAAGCTTTATAGCTGAAAATTTTAGGGTTTTGCGCCATTTTAGAGGCTTGGCTTATTGCCTCGTCATGTAGTTGCAGGAGTTATAAACATGTAGTTGCAACATTATAAATATACATATAATCAGGAATATCCATTTTACATCTTTGGTCTTAATAACTTATACTTTAGTAATATATGTATGATATAACAGATTAATTATGTCAAAAATGGTCCTTTTGATGGTATTTAAGGTCCTTTAAAGACCTAGGCAAATTCCTGTAGCTATCCTGTGAATTCCTGTTTTGCATGATCTCTGGAGAAATCTGCACACTTATAATTAAACTAGTTTTAGTTTATCAATGTAAAACATAAAATCATGTTGACACCATTATATATATATATATAAATGTGAGCCATTACTGAATTGAAATATATTAAATTACCATAGAAAATTCTGTATTGTCCTGACATTATGACTGCATGTAGGGAAAAAAGCACTATTTAAATATCTTTCCAGTGAAGCCACCACAAAAAACAAAAGGATGTATGTCTGTTGCATTTTATTTTGTGAAATTATAGCATAAAGTGTTTAGTAAATGTCTGTTATTTTTTTACACATGTAAAACTTTTTGTTTAAATTTTATACTGCCCTAAAATATAGTTTGCTTGGAACTGATTTTTATGTCACATATTTTAATCCAAATAAAGATTTAAAATTTTTATTTAACACCTGAACTCCAATTTTCATCCTTTATAACTCAGCAGTCTAAATTTATGCAAGTCTGAGTGCCATTTAGATAATTTTCAGAATAATTTTAGGGAGCTAGTTAGACTGTTTGATAACTAAATGGCCTTGTAATCAGCCTGGATCACATAGTGGATCAGTCTGGACCTAGCCACAGGTCACTAAATCCTTCATCAACAAATGGTGTTGATGATTTTGATCATGCTGTCAAAGTAATGCCTGGTCACCAATGCTAAAAAATCTTATGAAGTTTAAGAGCCTTTGAATTTTGTAATGACCCTTGAGCACCTTATAATTTTTAGAAAAATATATATATCCCTTGAATCCGGTTGAATTTTAATCCTATACTAATTTTTATTTTTTTCTGTTTATTTTATAATTTAAATTTTATATTTCATGCAAAAGTTTAAACTTAGTAACTTATTTATAATCTTTTCTTCATATTTTTATATATAATAGACTTATAATGACATGGTTAGTCAAGGGAAATCCTTTTTATAAACTGCTATGAACACTTGTGTTTATTGACAATATTATGATATACATTTATTAAACACACTTCAGTGTTAAATTTATATAATTGACCCTTAAAAATCATTTGAATGTTGCTTTAAAAATCCCTTAATATTTTATAATTGAGCTGAAGTTTGGATAATCTGCCCCAAATGTGAAAAGGAATGCAGAGGGATGCATTGGTTCCACACTAACTGTGTTGGAATTACACAGCACAATCTCAAGAGAAAGCTTCCAACATGGAATTTTTAAATTTGTGAATAATTTTTTTTTAAGTACTATGTAAGCAATTGTAATGCATATAGTCACATTTTGAAAAACGTCCTGTGATTTTATTGATTTTCGATCTTTTACACCAAATTAATACATCAATCTTGTACACACCATCATGCACAATTTTTTAGATGAACCCCATTCTGAAATAACATATTCTGATGGGGGAATTGTACTCTTCAAATAGTTTTTACATTTCTCATAAAAGAAACCACCTTAATTATTATTTTATTATGTAAGTGTATCATTTTTAGGATGGAAATATGACTATATGTGGGCTGTTTTTATTTTCAATAGTACATTTGTGTTTTGCTTTATTTACTGAAATACTAGGTAAATAACAAAAAATATATATCTAGATAGTTAAAAATTTCATGAAATATAGAGTATTATTTAATTTCAGTAATGGACTGACCATTTAGTTGTTTAGAAATTATATATTAAAAGTTCTGATAACATAGGACACAAATAAAGTCACCCATTATATACCTATATTATAGGAACTAGTAAACAATCCAAATCACAATTAAAGACTATGTCTGAACCACAAAAATCAACACATTCAAGAAATAAATAAACAATTTAGATCAAGATCATTAAACCTTTTTATTAATGAATCCATATACTATGTATCTTTCTTAGGATAAAGCAGAACATTTTTAGATTTGATAATAAATATATTTGATGTAAATTATTATAATGAATCATTACTTTTATATTTGAAAGAGATATTTTTATTATCCTCATCATAAATTGTTATTCCTTCTAACTAAGTGTTATTATGGTAGTAATATCTTTACTATAATACAATAAACCTAATTAATAAATAAGTCAATTATTTATAGTTAGGAATAGGTCAGACACGAATATTTATATTTTTTAAATGGAACTGATTCGATAAACAATTTTATTTCAATCATTTAATTGTGATCTAAAAAAACATTAAATAGTATTATATTAACAATAAATCACACAGTCAAGAGAGTATGAAAATGTTTTTGAGAAAGGAGGAAATCAACTTTAATCTACCTCAATATTGTAATTGTTTGTTAGAATGGAGAGTGGTGATCTCTCCTTTGTTGACCTCCCGTCCAACACGCCGGGACTGTCTCCATGTTCTCGGCGCAAATCGTGGCTGGACAACGCTACCCCAACTCGGGTGCACCTTCCTCGTTTTATAGGCAACAGTGGAACACCCTTCAGTAGTCACAACACAATGATGGTGTCGCCCCCTCCGGTCATGGCCGCTGATATCCTTCAATTGACTCTTTTCTATCGTCGCGTAACTCTCGATTTTGAAAACACATTAGTGACCACTTCCAAGGAGTGTTTCCTGCTGGTTAAAAACCCGACTGAATACGATCAAGAGGTTGGTGCTCTCTGGAAAGACTACACATCATTACAGTATTTAATTTTAGTTTGCTTACCCGACCATTTTAAAAACAGGTTTTTGTAGAAAAGGTCCCCCATAAAGCGGGCTTCCAAGTAACAGAACAAGAATTCACTGTCTCCTCCAATGGGGAACACCTGCTACGACTCACATGGACGCCCTCTAAAGCCGGACCGGTCAGGGAGCTCATCCTCTTTCGGGTTAATAAGACCTATCGATTGCAGGCGGTGTTGCTGGGCTGTGCCACGGCTAAGAACCCTCCTGTTAAGAAGGTGAGGGGATCTACTTGACAACACCGATTGCCATCTATTATTTAAATATGGTTTTGTGATTTTTAATAAACAAATTGAGTTTTTTAAACTTTTTTTTCTAGCGTATGAACTGGATCAAGCCGGTTAGCAGGAAACCCTTTTCCATTCTGCAGCAGTCATCTCCTTCTGTCCCCAGCGACACACAACAGACACTTCACACGGATGTATTCAAGTCTACTCCAACACCATTATCTAAAATGAACTCATCTTTTCGTCATCTTGACTCACTTCTGGAAGACGATGTGAGTTAATTGAATTGTTTTGTTTGTCGAGAAATTATGTGTATTCTACTTTAGCCAATTCTTTTTCTGGTGTAACAATCATGTCAAGTTCATCCAATTATTAGTTTTTTGATTACACCAATTAAATGCTATATTAAAGTTAAATACTTTTTCAAGGTTTCCACTGCCACATAAAAACTCATAATTTTGTAATGTTATGCTAATTTGTCAAGTCTATTTTTATATTTTGTATAATGATATTCGTTTATTTTAAAAATTCCTCACTGACATAATTCAGAAAGAAAATTTATTGAATTTTAAATAAGAAAAGCGCGGGAACGCTGCATATTATAGGCATCTTATATATATATATATATATATTAATTCAGAGTATCACAATAAAATTATTACAATTTCCTAATTAAACATTTTATTTTCTATTATTTTATTTACTTCAAATATAAATGATCCATTTTTAAACTGTTAAAAATATTTTTTGTAAACAAATCTACTTTTATTAAGAACATTTTAGTAATTCATTTTTTGGGACTATTATATTTTAGCTAGTCTTGGTTAAATACAGACACGTATAATTTATTAAAATGTGCGACATTAATTATTTTATTGGATTAGAAAGAATGTATCGAAACTGAACGATGCATCTGAAAACTATAATTTTATCAGTTTAGTTTTTCAAATTCTTTCTGTAATACATCAATTACATCTTCTTTTAAAATTTGTGTCGGCAACGTGAGTACTCATAAGCATCTATGAACACCCCCAGTCCATCCCTTCAGTGGATCCACTCTCCCCCGTACTAAGACAGCTCAACAACAGTTTGATGACGTCAGTGCCCACACAACCGGCCACCGTGATCAAGACGGAGCCATGCCTCTTCTACAGACCCACTATCGATGACGTCTTCGTGCCGCCCTCCCCCATAGTCAAGCCGCTCGGCGACTTCAACTTTCGACCCGATGACAGTGTCAATACGACGATAGACACTCGACATGAGTCGACGAGTAGAAAGAGGAGGTCCGGTGAGCTGGAGGAAGAGGTTGTACCTAAAGGAACACGTAATTCATGCAGGCCATCTGGTAGGTCCTTTAATGAATCAGTCCAAAGATTGTGTTTGGCTTCATTGTGTTATTGTGGTTTGTTTTGCAGACGGCATGTTGAAGAAGGCTAAACTAGCCGCAGTAAATGAGGTTAAAAAGATTTTGAGGCCAAAGTTCAGTCTTCCGCAAAGGAAATTAGTTCTTAAGAAATATCAGTCTGCCAGTAAGTATCATTAGTGTCGATATTTAATCTATTTATCTGACGGCACATACCCCAATACAATCAATATCCACGCAGACCTGCCCCGTCATCCACTCCCCTTCACCTCAAGGAACATCTATGATGAGCGCTGGATGGAGAAACAGGAGGCGGGGTTCGCCAAGTGGCTCAACTTTGTCTTCACTCCTTGTCTACACACCCCATTTGACGAGGACAATTCCTTGAATCAAAGTCAGCTCTCCTCTTCTAGATGTGAGTATTTCATAGCTACAATATGATTAAGACAACATGGATCCACTACCATTAGAATGCCGGAATGGTTTTGATCAAAATACAAACCGTATAGTGACCCTGAAACTCTTGCTGCCTCTTAAGTAAGGTCGAGCAGTGTAAGCATTTTCGAACAGATGGATCTGTAATAATGTTGAATTCCAATATTTAATCTCATCTTTTTTGATTAAAACAAGGATTCCAGAATGTAATTGGGGACACTGTATTATAGTCTTATAGAGAGATTTATATTCATTGTTGAATTATTTATGTTTTCAAAGAGGCAAATACTAAAAATACAATAAACAACTAGAACTGTTGCAGTGACTAAAAGAAAATCTTAAAGCAGTACTATATTGAGCGAGGTGTCCTTAGGCAATGCTTCAAAACATCGGTTTATTATTTTTAATTAGAATTACCTAGTTTAAAATTTATTAATGATTTGTAAATGTGTTCTCCACTTATGCATTTTCGTTATAATATCATGAATTAAATCTAGTACTTATTTGATGCTAAATGATTTAATAGATTTTCAATTATTGAAAAGATATAGATTATCTGCTGGTATATATTACTGAATTTGAAATAAAGATGACTGATTGTTAGCTTCATAAATGTCACCTCGTCTACATCAACACCCTTCCCTGCCTTCAGTCGCCCTAGACCAATCCTTATCGAGTCTTGCAACGGGGCCCTGTCCAACCAAAGAAGTAGCCACACAGTCGGCCTTTTCTGATTGGCGGACAGTGCACCGTGTTCGTCGGTTGGCTGTGGACCTCTACCAATCTCAGGAAATGGCTCATATTCGTCACAAAATGGAGCGAGAAATTGAACAAAACCGGCTTAAGATCAAGTCTGATGTGTGCTTGCGTGCAGACAAAGGGGCACAAAGACTATTGGTCGAATTGGTCATGACCTACAATCCTGTTTGGTTAACACTAGGACTGGAGACTGTGCTTGGTGAGATACTTAGGATAATAATAAATAAATGAAAATAAGCTTTATTTGCAACCTGACAAGCACAGAGAGCATTTACAGTGAGATATATTTGAAAATGACATATTTTAAATCTTATTGAAATGCAGAAGATCTCTTATATTAATTTGTTCTACTTTTACAAAAATTAGAAATTATTGTTAACAATGTTATTTAATTGAAGAGTTTTTGTCTGGACATGTGTGTCATTATAAAGATATTACATATTTTTGATAAACAAAAATCGACACTTTCGCTTATTGTATTTAATTTATACGTATAACAATATTGATTCCTTGTATCATTTGATTGGCTGACAATTATTCAATTTTTTGATCTTATAACTTGTTATTATCGATCCAATGTTTAGTCTTAATGTACGTAATTACAACAGGTGAGGCAGTCTGGCTCCCTGCCAATGCCAACCCCTCTACCACTCTTGTTCGTCACCTAATGACCCGAGTTCTATGGAACCGGGATCTCGCAGCTCGCATGGCACACCCCAACGTCATACACCTCTACAAGCCCGGGTTCGAACCCGCCCTCGCGCGCCATACCCTGAAGAAAGTGCTGCAATTGGTCCTCTTCCTGGATACCGCCAAAACAGCAAGGATCATCACATTTGATCCTTGTCTCTTCAGGAAGCAATCCCATATCAAAGTGGGTTCTTCAGATTGCAGTTTAGACCTGCAAGACCATCCGTGGCTTAATTGATCTCCTCTATCTTCAGAGTTCTAAAGACTTGCTCCTGGCCCTATCACGTGATTTTCTCTCCGGTGAAGGAGACATCACCCGTCACCTGGGACTCCTTGGTTACCATGTTTCACACACGCAACCAGCCATTGAAGAGTATGATCTGGCTGTTCGCAATTTGGCGGTTGACCTTCGGGATGGAATCAAACTTGTGTATGCTCCTGTTTGTCCTGGGAAAGTTTTCTTGTGTCTGTTTACATTTTAACAAATGTTGTTTCTGCAGGAAATTAGCCACTCTATTGATTCCGGGAAGTGGGGATCTCCTCGCTCAGGTGCGCTGCCCCGCGATCAGTCGTCTCCAGAAGATCCACAACGTTCAGGTGTCTCTGACCGCTTTTGCCGGAGCTGGAGCCCGTCTTATTGGTGAAGGGACCGGTGGTCAACCCTTGGATTCGCGCTCCATTGTAGACGGTCACCGGGAGAATACACTGGGTCTTCTTTGGACGTTGGTTCTTACATTTCAGATCAATACTCTTGTATCTGGGGCCAAACTCCGAAAGGAAATTGACCAGTTAAGACCGGTTGTGGAACAACTGAGGTATGTTTAATTATTGTAATTACAGTTTCTTATTTATTGTTTTATGTATTATTTTACTTTTTCGTGATAAATTATAATGTTACTCCAGAACAGTGAGAGAAATGTAAGATCAAAGCACAACTGCTTAAATACCGGAACACAGTATTTTAACAATTAAAATACCAAGTCCATTGATGATAGTTTGCGGTGAACAAATTCCTGTCTTTCGTTCCTTAACTTTGCTGTTATGGAGTGGACTTGGGCTTGTTATTGTTAAAATACCGTGTGCTGGCATTGATCTTATTTATATAAGACATTTGTAAACAATATTGATTTATAATTTCAACTGGGAACTAACATTTTTCTTATTTCATCTTAAGCGCTAATCATTTGGCCACATTCTCTCTCCAGGACCTACTCTGACACTTCCATCCCCGCACTCCTTCTTCAATGGTGTCAAGCGGTCTGCTCTCACTATAATCTTAAAGTTGACAACCTCACCTCCTCGTTCAGTGATGGGCGAGCTCTCTGCATCTTGGTTCACCACTATCAACCAGCTATGCTGCCGATCAATGAGGTTGCCATGACCACTACCCAAACTATCCCTGGATTCAGCGATTTGGATGATGCCTCTCATCCTGACGATTTCAAAAATGCTTTTAGTCCACGTCAGTCAATTTTATTTCAATCATTGATAATAATTTCATTTGTATCGCTGGCTCTCTGTTTGGTTGCTATAGGCAGCGGTCGTCCTAGAAACTACGACTTACTACTAGCCAATGAGAAGACAAACTTTAAAGTTCTCCAGCGCTGTGTAAGCCAACTATCAGGTGTTCCAGCGCTGCTACGCTGCACAGACATGTCCAACACCATTCCCGACGAACGGTTGGTGACGGTGTTTGTGGGCATGTTGTGTGCTCGTCTCTTGGACATTAGCGAGGAAGCTAGTGCAGCCCTGTGTATTCAGAGGGCCTGGAGGAGACTACTACATCGAAGGAGGACGATGATGGATACTTCGTCCATGATGCTATCTGGGTAACTAGTCCACCTTTATTATCAATGTCTGGTCAGAAATGTGTGTACAATATTAATTAATATGTATCATGAAAATTGAAAATTATAAAAAATCAAATTAGTTGATCTTCAAAGTTAATCCTTGAGTCAAAAATATTAATCATTTTTTGATATTGCATAGATTCACACATTTACATGCGGCTTCTTTGTAAATATTATGATAATGACTGATTATGTTATGATTATATTCCTACTGTAAATGGATAGTTTTAATTACAGAAACAATTTTGCCTATATTTCTTAGAAAACTACTTTTGTAAGTGTAAAATAAAACCACATCAACTTAATTTTGATTTGTTTATATTGTTGATTATTTGTTTTTTTTAGATAATTAATTTAGTTTATTTCTTTCACTGTACACAATTGGTGAATTATTATTTGTAAGTGGTCTTAAATTTTCAGTGAGCATGCAGTTGAACCAGTTGCTAACTCAACAGCGCGCGACCTACTTCCACCAGTGGATGGTTGCAACAATCCCGAGGAAGAACTCCAAGAGTCCAACACCCTTTGTTATAAAGGATCCAGAATATCCACTGTTCAGTGCTCTGCTGCCACCACTCTCAAGTCCTGTGACAATACAGTTCAAAAAGTGGATTTTGACCCTTCTCAAGGTGCTGCCATCCTAATACAACGATGGTTTCGAAGGCGGCAGTGTCACAAACTTGTCACCAATGCTTTCAAAGTGGACATTGCTGCCACACAGATCCAAGCTTGGGTGAGGGGTTGTCAGGCGCGAAGGTTCATTGCTGCACAGAAAATCTCTGCAGTCAAAATACAATTGTATTACCGCCGATATCGTATAAAAAGAAATATTGAAAAAATTAGAACTTTTGTGAAATGTATGACTGTATATCGAAATGACTATGCCATAGTGATTCAATCTTGGTACCGTAAATGTCGTATTCAAAGAAATATTCGATCGATACAAGAATATGTTGCGAAATTGATTGAAAATCGTCATAAATCAGCTTCGAAGATACAATTGT
>JAUZNC010054956.1:0-10212 GCA_034780395.1 Vannuccia rotundouncinata | reverse complement strand
TCATTTATCCACGTAGTTTACTTACCAATTCATTTATCCACGTAGTTTACTTACCAATTCATTTATCCACGTAGTTTACTTACCAATTCATTTATCCACGTAGTTTGCTTACGTATAACAACACTTTTATGAATATTGAACAAATTATAATGATTCAATCATATGAACAATTTTTCTTTTGACCATATGAACATTCAATCATATAATATTATGAACATTCAACCATATGAACAATTATACACATAGTTTTCTTAATAACTCATGTATCCATGTAGTTTACTTACCAACTCATGTATTCACGTAGTTTACTTACCAATTCATTTATTAATGTATTTTACAAAACAATTCGCACGGTGATTCAAATCATATGAAATAATCTATTCTTACTTTAATTTTCTCATCGATAAAGGACATAAATTTGTCCATGTTGAGGACAGCCTTGGTCTGTTGAAAGAGGAAAGATTTGTTTGCAGAACCACCTCCCTTGGCTATGAAAAGGAACTTGTATTCGTTGCCCTTGGTTGCATAAAGCTCAATCTGTGCTGGTAAGTTGGTAGATGTGTTTTTTTCATTGAACATGTCCATTGGAGCAACCTATTAATAGAAGCCATGAATTAAAGAAATTACACCAGAATAATTGATGATGATAAAGAAACCTTGACAGGGTGATTGATGATTTGGTATTTCGTAGTCTATTTTATCAAATATAGTTGGGTTAATGATTTAGTACCTGTGAATATCTCAGATTTTTGCTGGTATAAGTGTTGTAAATTCCTCTAGAAATAGCCTCCTCATCACTTCCTGATGTCCAGACATACTGGCCTTTCTTTCCCATGCAGATAGCAGTGCCCGTATCTTGGCAACCAGGAAGGATCATCCCAGCAGCAACATTGGCGTTTTTTAGTAACTCCATAGCGACAAATCGATCATTGGGGGAAGCCTCAGGGTCTTTCAGAATGTTTGCTAAAGACTGAAATGAAAGACTCAAGTTAGATAAATAGTAAGATTATGTTACACAATATTAATAATAATATCACGAGGACAATCACATAGTCCTTCCTCGTAATAAGATAGATTTAAAACCCCAAAATGGCAAAAAGTGGATTAGCTGAAACATTAAAATAAAAAAAATGAATTTTAGCATAATTTCATTTTTCAATGATTTGTGTTTTCGGATCTAACAGAGTTCAAGGAAAGAAAAACAACGTAAACATTTTGCAAACTGGATATACACATTTTTTTAGTTACATACATTACAATAATTCGTTATTATTTTGAACACAGGCAGTAAAAAAATGTTCACTATATGATAAGTTTTCGAAATGAAAAATAATGGATCGACTAATGTAGTTATAGAATTAGCATTAAGTGGAAATAAAATTTCAAGCGAAAAGAAATAATTTTAATTTCGAGACCTGTATTGAAAATTGACATTATAATAATAATTCTGTTCTTTCTTTTTCGCCTAGTACAAAGATTATCATTTGAAGTCACATATCTAGGAAATCCAAATCTACAGTTTGCAAAATGTCCTTTTCCTTTCCAATACGCTTAGTTGAGAGCTAACGGCCTACTACCACAGGCCTAGATGAAATCACCTGAAGATGTGTGGGTCGCAGCAGATGTGAAATGTCGATCATAGCTTCTTCAGCCAACATTGTGAGAGCTTGCGGATCAACTTGGAGGATTTTCTTCCCAAGAGCCTCCTTCACAGACACAAAATCTCCTTCATTGTGTGAAAATATCTTATTATAAAGAACTTTTAAATGATGTTAAATATTATAAGCTCTTAAAATGACAAACCTGTTAGTTTCTTGAATTTGGTTTCGGCATCAGTTGGTTTTTCAAGTTCAAAAATGTCTTGATATTGAAATGGTTTAGGAGAAGCAGTTGATAGTGCTCGACTAAGAGACGAAATTTTACGATACGAATGAGAGGAAAGAAGATTTCTCAATGCTGCCGCCATTTTTTACTGGATTTAGAATAAAAGAAATATCATTATATTAATCATATTTTAGTTGGACTTGATTAAATTAAAATAAATCGGAAATAAACTACTATTTTTAATTGTGAATGAAAAAGAAATTTCAAATTTTTAATTGTAAATGAACACAAAATTTCATGGTTCATAGCAGATGATTGAAATTAATTTCCCTGACTATGATATCTACATCAGGGTGGCCACACTGAATTTATAATAAAATTCAAGTATATTCGAGCATATTTCGATTAAAAAAGCCTGAAATATATTTTGCTACAAGAAGTGAGTAGGGGTGTCATGGCTACATGCTAAGCGTAGCCTATAAATCCACGCAAAGCATGAAAAAAATTGAAATACATACATAAGTACATGAATAATAAGAACACTATATTTTTTTTTAAATAATTATACAAATAAAAAATATCCCTGAATATTTTTTTCAATTTCCCTGACAGCTATGAACCATGCAATAGTATACATTTTTGATCATCTAAAATTCCAGATATATTATTACAAGTCCTTATCTGATTATTATACCTAATTATCAAAATAGAAGTTTGATCATTATGTAAATGAAACACATGAAATAGAATCTGACAAAGACACTCCAAGGTGAGAAGATGTCTGTCAAATAATATTAAAAATTAATGTTTTTTTTAATCATTTTAAATCTTTGGAAGTAATAAAATTATTAATAGGATATAAATTAATTTGTGATAGAACAGTTTAGAACTAGAGCTTAATTCAATTAAATGGGCAAAGAAAAAGCTGTAAATGACAAAATCTACTGGCTGGTATGGATACACATTTGTAGAATAGTAAATTAATTTGAATGAAGCCAGGGTGGCCACTATTTTTAGTCAAAAAAATTCGAGTACACTAAATTTGAGACTTAAAATTTAGTACCTCCAAATATCAGTACTCTTAGTGACAATAATTTTATTTTTCAGGCCTAAACTAAATGTTAGCAGTATTACAGGGTGGGGAAAAAATGTATTTCATTTCCATATGCTTAAAGTGTTTAACTTTTATTACTGGCCTCCAAATCACCCTTTATAACCAGTCCATTTGCACCTGTTTATTAATATTTACAGAAGAATACAACATGGAAAATTACAACTAAATACAATAAGTGTACATATAATGCAGGGTTGGCCAGAAATTTTAAAAACCCTGATAATGGAATGTGTTACATTGATAGGAATTCTATATGCAGGGATGAGAACAGACATAAAAAAAATCCGCGGAAATATATTTTTACTGGGCCCCTCCACCCTGTCGACAAAATATCTATACAAGAAATAAGTATATTTTGATTGTATAGAGCTGTATGTTGCTGTGTTTGTATTAGTTAAATGCATATCAATCACTTGGCCAAATACATTGAAACTAGACTTGACCATAGGTTTATGGAAGCAACAAACATATCTTAGCCAGCTTTGAAAGACAATATGGTTACTTTTGCTCAGGGTGATTTATGATTACAGAAAATGATAAATCTTCAGGGAAAATTTATCCTAATACCTTTGGATAAATCAATATTATATAATCAGTTTACAAGGAAAGGGTCTCTATGAGGGGCACTTATGGAAAATGGTAAATCTATATAATAAGTTTACAATGAAAGGGTCTTAATGAGGGGCACTTATGGAAAATGATAAATCTATATAATCCGTTTACAATGAAAGGATCTTTTTGAGGGGCCCTTATGGAAAATGATAAATCTATATGATCAGTTTACAATGAAAGGATCCTTTTGAGGGGCCCTTATGGAAAATGATAAATCTATATGATCAGTTTACAATGAAAGGGTCTTTTTGAGGGGCCCTTATGGAAAATGATAAATCTATATAATCAGCTTACAATGAATGGATCTTTATGAGGGGCCCTTATGAAAAATGATAAATCTATATAATAAGTTTACAATAAAAGGATCTTTATGAGGGGCCCTTTATATGGAAAATTATGTGTTTGTATAACATAGTATAAAAGATAATACACAAAACTATGGTAACTATGCATATATAAATTATAATGAAAAATAATATGTGTGTATTATAGATATAGTTTTACTAGTCTATTTAGTCTATTTAATCTCTAAATCATGTATTCTGTGATGTGTAAATATGCTGTGATGTGGAAATTTTATGTGGTGTGAAAATCTGTAATACAAAATCAAATGAGATGCCTTGATTAAAAACAGTCCCCCCACTCCCTAATGTTTTAGTGCATATTTTGACAATTCACAACTATGATCATTATCCCTCTGACATCTGCAGAATTCCGCGAATCTGCAGAAGATTCTCATCCCTGTATTCATTATATAGAACTGACATATTTCTATATAATGAATACATAAATGTACAGCCATGTGTTACAGCTGAATTCAGGAATGTTAATAACTAGGAATGCTTCTTAGAAGTTGAGGCACCTTCCTTGTCAGTGGTAACCAAAGATGCATGATGCTTGAGTACATTGTGTACAACCCTCTCAGATTATGTTTGCTTTTTCTTATCCAGTTTTTTCTTATTTCTTGGTATTTTCCTATAACTCTTCCACAAGTTTCTGAAGATACCTTTTCTCTTCTAAGGCTTTATTGATGGCTTTTGCATTTTCTTCAAAAGCCTGCTGTAGACTTAGTAATGACTTAGTATAGACTTACAATTAGACTTATTATAGACTTAGTAACACTCACTTAACATCAGTATTGCCATGTGGAAAGACAATTAAGGCTTGGGCAGGACAAACTAATAAGGAAATTTGTTGTCCTTCACCAAAGCAGTCCAATATTCCAATAAATTGTCTGGTCCAGAAGGTTGGGTTTGGAGTAAACGAATTTCCAGCTGTAGGCCAGAGACATCCTTAGAAGGTATAGCAAAAGGTAAATTTCCTGCCAATCTAGTGACCCATGGTTCCATGTTTCTGGAGCAAGAATTTTGCAGCACCTCAAAACTTGGTTACTCCAAGGAAGGTAGCTCCCTAACTTTTCAGTAGCAGTGACAAATAATCATTTCATTACTTTAATGGCTGTACATTGACCATTTGGTGAAAGGTCAACTAATAAGGCTTTAGCTTTATTTCCAATGACAAAATTGTTATGATTCAGCCACAAAGTTGATTCACTTTCCAGGTCAATCTCCCAGCATGGCTTCAATTTTTTTGGCTTATAATTAGCCATAATTTTTGGGCTTATGCTATAATTTTCAGGCATTTGGGCCTACTTACCTGATTATAGAGCCAAGCCCAAATTCAGGCTTCACTAAGAGCACTGAAATATACTCATAATAGGGCAAAAATACAAATTTATGGTTTTCAAAAATTGTAAACATTAAATTATATTTAACAGATATTATTCTCTTTATCAAAATTTCAAGTATAAAAATGACTGATGTGGATATTTCCCATAACATAAGATTATAATAACATAGTTCAAACACAGTTCTTAAAAAGATGCATTTTTTCAAAATTTCTTTTCTCTTCTTGGATGCCAATTCAAGGGCAGCAGATGCTCTGATCTCCATTTCCCTGACGTCTTGCAGAGCACCAGCATTCCACTTTTTGAGAACATCATCTCTGTTGATTGCAGCAGATGAATCTGAATCCTTCTCTTCAATAAACCGACCTACTACTAAAAAAATTGTGTGAGGCACAATTTTTTTGGGGATTACAATTACTTTAGCATTAAATAAAATAGAATTTTGAGAACCAATATCCAACCAAGAAATTATCCAAGTAGTTAAGTGACTTTTAAATTTTACATAATACAATTTTTCAAGGACGTCATTCAATTTTCGAGTACAATTATTCAATTTTCGAGGACATTTTGTAAAATTCCAGTATTTTCAAGGTGTCCTTAAATTTTGAGTATGCGTGGCCACCCTGTGAAGTGCCACAATGTTTACGTTTTAAAACTTAAAATGCATTCAAAATCGACATTTCTTATGTGAGTTTACAGTTTTGAACAATTTAAGACAGGAGATATATAGTATTTAAATGTTGGCAGCTACAATTAAATAAACCATTGATTAGACAGCCCTTTATAATTTGAAAAGTTTCTATATGTGTGGAATTGCTAAAGTAACAATTTGATACTATCATGTCTATATTGTATTTGCATATATATTGTATACTGATAACATAGTATATTAATAAATTATAAAAATATTTCATTTGATTTAATAATATAAATATAATATATAAAAATGATGTGTTATATTATTTAATAATTTTTTTACTATAAATTCACTTTCATTTAATAGTTTTCTTATCATTAATCGAAATCACCCTTAAACAATTTTAATAAAGTTTGAGATTAAAATATATACTAATTTGTATATCTGTCTTTATCATATTTTTTGTGTAATGTGGAAGAATGATATAGGAGAATTCAACTATTTAAAAAATTGGATAAACAGGATGCATGCATATTTAGCACATTTTAATTAATATAATAATACAGCTGAATCGATTGTAAATAAAGAATTTTTTACTTTGTGTAATTTATTATATTGCATATATATTTCAATATTGATTTTATTTAATGTACTGTTTAGTTTTTTAATCAATTTAATCTATATCTACAATCTCTATTAATTCACATAAATAATACTATATACAGTTCACAAATCCATTAGTATGTATAAATTATAAATATTTGAATTGTATAGTGAGGTGCCAAACCAAAGGTTGTAAGGTAACTCATTTTTTGAGCACCACATGTCATATTGTTTGATATGGTATGATTTTAAAATATTCATTTAAAAAGATTGTTCTTTCCATCACTAGAATGAAATGAATGGTGGTTTATACATAAATCCACTGCCAACAAAGTTTCTGCTTCCAGTACTTCTCTATCTAAAGATATCTGCTCAAGCACTGATAACAATTGCCTTGATGGAGTTTATGTTATAGGAACTAATGTTGGTGGAATTGATGTTGATGGCTTTAACATATTGTCAAGATGGAAGGGCATTGAATAGGAAGCCATTAAATCTTTAAGTTTTTTGGATTTCATATGAGTCTTGAGAGCCATTTCCCCGATGTTTTTGATGTCAATACTTTTTGAACAGACCTTGCATCTCGCCTCGAATTTGATAGTTGACATGGTACTATACAATCTTTATATGCTATGCCTTCACTTTAAAAAATAAAACCAAACAACTCTTATTATAAATATAATATATATTTCTGAGTGAATGTGCTTAGCTACATAATTAGAACACCACAAAAAGTATTGTATGAAATATAAATGAAAATATTACTTACATGATTTATATCACCTTTTTTTAAGTTCTCAATAGTTTATGAATTAATACTATATGTATTGGGAAAAATTATTACCTTAGAATAATTCTATTCATAATCATATACCATTCAAAAGTAAAAATGCAACTGACCAAAATTTAAGATTTAATAAGTAGTCTAATTCCAAGAGTTTTTTTAATTCAAGCACTTTTTCAGGAGTTAGAGGTTTTAACAGGGTTCACACGCTTTTCAACTACAAAATTCAATAGGTTTTTCATTATTTTTCCATATGTTTTCCATAGCTATCAAAATATAAAATCAAATAAAACGGTTAACCCTCCACAGGTAATGTGTTGAATAGCTACTTTGAAAACTGGTAATTGGTTAATGCATATATATATACTAATAGAAATATACAAATATGTACATAATAATTTGAGAGCTATTGATTGCTCTATATAAAGCAAGGTTTAAAAATAGTCTAAAAAATTCAATAGTGCAGTAATAAATTTGGCAAAAATATAGCATAGTATATGTACATAAAATAATATTCTTAACATAAGGGAATGTTATTGAGCTAATTCTAGATGCTTAGCCTGGAGCTGTTTGTCAAGATCTTGGATTTCCCAATTAGTGTCTTTTAATTGTTTTCAAAGGGCATGTGCCTTAGTAAATAAATGAATGAATGCTGATGAAGCTGCTCTTTCTAACAATGTGTCAGCCTTGACATCAAGTGATTTTGCCACTTCTGAGAGACATTGCTTCTTATCCTTAATTGCAGTTATCTCTTCTGCAACAGATTTCTGTTTTCTAGTGTTCTCTACTTCTTTTTTTTGCATTCAACTGGTCCTCAAAAAACAGCTCATTTTTTTGTCTGGCCAAATTCCATAGGTTTTCAAAAAAATTCCATAGGTGTGTGAACCCTGTTTTAAAGTAAATTCCAGGAGTCCTGAAATTCTAGGAGGCTGCATGCACCCTGTTTTATAGGTATATTTTTTACAGCAAATAAGGAAAAGGTAAATTTTGAAACATATTAAACCTTTTCTACCAATTTTTAATTTTATTTATAGTATAAAATGTGTTCCTAAAAATAGTATGTATATTTATTATATAAAATTCAAAATCAGCAGAAAAAGCTTTTTATACATTTTCTGTCAATTTTATTAAATTTATATTTAGAATTTAAAATACAAAATTGACCAAAAAGGATTATTATACATTTTCTGCAGATTTAAGTATGTATATATATTTTTATATACAACATTATTTTATATAATAAATTCTTTTATATATACATACATATTTAAAGAACAAATTTTATATTATAAATAAAATTCAAAATCAACATAGAAAATTGGCAGAGAAATTGGCAGAAAAGATTTTGTAATACATATTGTGAATTGAATTTGTAGAATGGTTCTTATACCTGCAATCTATTTTATATTTCCTAATTGGAACAGCTTATCTATATCTAACTATATTGACACCTTCATTTTGAAATTAGAAATATATCAAAGAAGATAATTTTCAGAAATCTAAACCTACCTAAGCCATGACTATTATACATGACATATATAGGGTAGAAGTATTGAGCAGTACCTATCATGTTTGCATCTCCTACTCAAATAATGGTCCTTATTTATATTATATGTGAGAGCATTGTTTTATAATTAATAAGACCTAAAAGGCTTGCCTAATAATATATTTGTTGGGCACATTTTCTAATTTGATGTATTAAACCTTTTTCTGCCGATTTTATAAATATAATTATTATATAAAATTTAAAATCTGCAGAGAAATCGGCAGAAAAGGTTTATTATACACTTTCTGCCAATTTTAGTATATATATATTTTTATAACGTTATTTTATATAATAAATTTGTTAATATATGCATACATTATTTTTAGGAACAAGTTTTATATTATAAAGAAAATTAAAAAACGGCAATGAAAATCCACAGAGAAATTGGCAGAAAAGGTTTAATATGTCCAATTTGTGCTTATTACTAATATGTGCTGTGCAAATTACCAATTTCTATATTATTTTTGTAAATTTGACTATAAATAATTCTACTATAAATAATAACTAATATGTATATATATATATTTTTTGGCTTGCTTGTATTGAATTTGTTTTATTAAATAATTTACATATCAATGTAGCGAATTCGACTGCTTTATAAATTGAATTAAATAAAATAATTTGATTAAAAATAATAAATAATTTTTGTTATTATTTTTGAATAAAATGTTTTATTATATTAAAGTGTTTGTATATAATTTAGATTTTAATTCAACATAAAGCAGTCAAATTTACGAAAATATTTTAAAAATTGGTAATTTGTGCAGCACATATTAGTAATAAGCACAGATTGGTAAACTGCACCTAGCATATTGATTAAGTTTAATTGCAATGTTTAGTGTTAAATTTGTCTAATCTCTTATTATAAAAAGCAAATTATTTTTTATCTTGGCCATGCATCATATTTAATTATAAAGAAACATGTATTTCATTAAAATGTTGTGGTATAATAAGGCATCTATTGTATTATTGCACCACAAAAGAAATGAGCTACCTAAGTATTAGCTAAGGATTATAAATAATGAAAAACTTGATACAATAGTATTACATACATATTTGTTTTTTTATTAAATATACAAAATTAAGAAATGTTACAGTTGCATATAGAGCAGTTGCTCTAAAAATTTTAAATTTTCCATATTTTATTTGGTTAATGATTATGAAACAATCACAAATTTGACTTATACTACTAAAAATCTTTTTCTTGTTTATCAAAACTTTAAATAATCATAACAAAATTTTGTTATAATATAGAATTACAGATCTGACAATTTCATTAACCATTTGTGCCCAGGTGTACAGATTCAAAAGTTGCTTGCTAGAAATGACTATGTAAAATCTCGAGTTGTGAAAATTCACAAAATTCAAATTTTCGATTTCTATTGGCTGTTGTATAACTCTCAAA
>JAUZNC010054945.1:0-14569 GCA_034780395.1 Vannuccia rotundouncinata | reverse complement strand
TCATTAGCCAATCAAAATCTCTCAGTGTGTCTCTCAGCTTCTTCCTAGTATGAAAACTATTTTTAGAAAATCGCAACATTTGCGATTCCCGTCATGTGAAGTAACTTTTATTTCATTGCAAATGTTGCGACGCCCGTCATGGAGAGGTTAATGATTCCTATAAGTTGTAAGATTATGTATGTTAGATCTTGGAAATAATACAATATAGTTGACTTAAATAACTCAGGTCATATCTATTGAGTATAATAGATAAATTGATACCACAAAATAAAAATAGACTAAATATTTGTTTATATTTTAATAGATTGATTAGGTCTCATTGATTATAAAATGACACTCCCATGTGATGGTGTCAATCTCAAATATGCAATATAAAATGTGGACCATGAATTGAATAGTGGTACACACAATGATCAACTCCCACAATGGTGACAATCCCCATTATACATACAATATTTAAATAAGATTGTTATTTGAATAGGTGATGCAAACTCTATGACACAATTTACTATCCTGCTTGATACTCTCAGCTCACCCTATTCTGGTCTAGTTTAGGTAGGTTTTAAGTATAGAAAATGTCCTTGACTTTATTTATAATCCCCAAGGAATATATTTATATATTCTAATAAAGATGAGCTGTTCCAATTAGCAAATGTAAAATACATTATAGGTATAGGGACCATTCTACAAATTCTGTTCATGTTAGCTGGTGTTCTGATTAGGCATTTTTTCTAATATTGTAGCAAATAGATAGAAAAATCAGGGATTTCATTTGTGTTCTGATTAGACTGTAGTTCTGATTGCCAAGATTCTGGTTAGCCAGAGTAGACTATAATATAAATATATACATACAAATATATCTCCTCCAAAACATCTTTGAAAAATGTCTAACTTGAATAATTAAAATAATAATATATCATACATGAGGCAGTTATATAATGTCAGGTTTTCAAGTGGACTTGGAGGGGATGTAGATGATACAATTTGTGGATAATTTAAGCCCTTTGAACCTGAATGTATCACAATTTTATCCATAGATTTCTACCTGCATCCTACAGATGGATCCATGGATATATTTTCTTTTCCTTTGCTTCAATTGGAGTGAAAAACATTACACATATGGGGTTTGTTACTTTAAATATCAGTAGAATTCAAGTTTTTTCTCTCTTCTAAATAACCATAGGACAAAAGGGGATTTTATTCTTATAATTAAAATATATATCACAGACATCAGGTTTATTGGTATTTCACAGACATAGTTGCACTCCTATTGTTTCAAATTTTACACATAAGACAATAGAGATTTTTGATTTATATTGATTGTAAAATATAATAAAAGGTCATTATTGTATTTTCTTATCTAATCATGTCTTTGTCATCTACTGTGTTGGGTGATCATGACTGGGATGAGGTTTTTCCAGGTAAGAATATTTGATATTTTTCCATTCCTGAATTTATTGTGGCCTAGCTCCTTTCAATGCAAAGACAACTTTAAACACTTGGTTTTTCCTAATGATGTATGGTATTTTTAGATGATTGCAAAAATGATTTGGTGTAGAAATATGGATGTAGCACTGTTTTGGCATAATAGTTTTATATAGGAAATTTCATATAAGTTCTATATGAACCTGTATTGGTTGCAGTCAATCCTACACATATCTGAATTATTCTATCATCCAGGAGCAATTTCTCCCTTTTAAAGAACATTAGGTTCTGCAACAGAGATGATATCCCAACTATAAAAAGTCCTATCTACATATCTTTTTTCTCCATTTGAGCTGAGCTATATTGTATCAGTCTTGCTTCAATGCCACCTGTAATCCATAACCCAGATAACCTTCCCTTAAATATCACAAATCTACACCACCATGAAAGCATTCTCAACAGTGTTCTGTTAGGGATCACACTAATTGTCTAGCTAGGATGGTGTTATGGAGTTTCTTTGCATGATGGAGAAATGTCCTGTTGTTGAACTCACCAAGCCTTACGATAGATAGACTGTATCATATGCAGTTTCTAGATATATGTCTTCCTTTGTTTGTACATTAGTTTTATAGTCTGTCCACTTTTATTTCTGGAGGCAATATGTCTTCCTATTCTTTACATAATTGTTCTGTAAATAACCTTAACTTTGCTACTATATGCCCCTGTAATGTAATACACTGCATTATAATTCATATAAATATTTGTTGCCTTTTCATATTTAGACCATTTGTGCTATATTCCTAAACCTAATTGGCATAATGTTATGCATGTTGATTCTTTATAAAATGGAATAGTGTAAAAAAAACTATTTCAGAATACAGACAAATTTGTATGGTGTTATATTGTAAATAACTTCACAATGTAAACAAAAATAATTTATCAATTTATTATATCAATTTATAATTTATTATTTCTAAATCTTATAACATTTTATTTGTATTTATTTTAGATGGCATATAGTTCTAAATAGTTTATATTATACCTATAGATACCATTTAGGCCTATAACATATTATTATAATGTAAAATATAAATTCTGAATATCTACCAATGCAGCTTTGCACAAAAAGAATCGATTACAAAGCAAGTATTAAACTTCAGATATGTCAATAAAAATTTTGTCAAATTTCTAGCCAATAAAAATACAAGAATCGTCTCATTCGATTTTCAAATATAAACATAGCTGTAGTATGCTGGTAGAAATTAATTTGTATACCCGGGTCTAAAGGGTTAGTTATATATGTTTAACTTTCAATAATGAATCAGGCAAATATATTATTAACTCTGAATCGGGACTTAATAGTAATTTTATTATCAATCTTTAGGCTGTATCATTAAAAACAAGTGTTTGTCATTTTTTACAAGTTTAATTTATTAATACTTCTAAGCATAAAATAACAACATAATTAATTTTAATTGAAAATGTTTATAATCAATAAATTCTAGCATAGTTTACATCGTTTTCAATTATCTTTCTCATATAGTCCATGGTTTTTTGTAGAGCTGATGTCATCCGTTCAACATATAATATATTCTAATATCATGTTTAAATTAAATAAATATATAAAACGTTTTTTACCATTAAAATTTTACACTGCAATTTCATAATTTTCAATTGTTTTCTTGAAGATTGCTATTTTATTGGCATACACTATTCTTGAATATTGCTTCCATATTCTTAGATGGTATACCATGACATAAATAAAATTCATTTCTCATATCAACTATAGCTACCTGGGATTCTTAGTATTCTCAGCAAAAAGAATACAAATGTTCAAAAATATAGATAGCCAAATAGTTCATTTGAATTAACATAGGGAGATGATATAGATAATGAAAACTATAGACAGCCACAATCATTTCCAGAATTTGAATTAACACAGATCAACATGTGAATTAGTCAGCAGTTTGACTATTCTATAAGTATATAAAATTCATATCATGTTAATCATTGACTTTTAATGCATATAAGTATTTTTTGTTGTTTTATTTTCATGAACTTATTTTTGTATACATTAAAAATAAGTTTAAATTAGAATGCGAAATCTCATGCTATATTACTTAGTAATTGAAATGTGTGATTTAATTGATATACATATCTACACTAAGTGGATTCTGTAATGTTATACTGACTTTAAATTAGTCTCAAAAGCAACTTACAATAATAATGTTAATATAGTTTTTGGAATGTGGACCTATATGTTTAACTGAATCAATCAATTGATTATTCAATTTTGATTGACAACTAATATTTAGGTCATAAAAATAACAGTACTGTCTGTCATCAGTTTTTATTACAAGAAGTAAGAATGTCCTCTTTTTCTATATTGTTAGAATGTTGCTATACGACCCATCTTTATGTTGCAGCCATGCATGCCTTATAGTCAGGTAGAAACTAAATAGGTCAGAATAATGTCAATATTAAATAAATTACTATCACAATATTATAAAACCAAAATACATCAAATATGAAAAGTCACGCTAATATCAAAATACAGTATTGATCATATATATAAGGACCACTTCTGTTTGAGAGTATGTCTAGTTGGTTACCAGAAAGTTTGTTATATCTACATTTTTTCTTATTTTTAAAATAGGTTCTAAATCGTTTATTTTTTAATTAATTTGGATTCCTGACATATTTATTTCGCTATCTTAAATTTGATGTCGAAACTAGAAAGTATTTTAGTACATTATGAACATGTTATTATTCAATATCATGTGTTGTAATCCACTTTTCGCTAACCTGCCCTTTCTAGAAGCCACAATGCACCGACTTTTATCACAGAGATATCTAGGCAGTGTCCTTCATCCCCGCAGTCATCTGTCTTCACGGACACAAGTCTCAAGACCAGACTCCCTCTACAAAGTTCTGGGTGTCTCTTCCGGAGCAACCCAGTCGGACATCAAAGCTGCTTTTTATAAGAAGTCCAAGGTCTATCACCCGGATGTTACCACCCAAGATGAAGAGAATCGTCTCCGCTTCATTGAAGTTAGTGAAGCTTATCAGGTCCTGGGCAATGCGCGCCTCAGACGGAGCTATGATCGAGGTCTTCTCGTTCCAAAGTCAGGAGCAGCTTATCCTGGCGAGATGGAAGAAGTGTTTAACCCGTTTGCCTCCACAGCTCAGGCCACAGAGTCAGACCGACGAGTTCCTACTGTTAAAAAACCCGTCCACAGTGAATACACGGAGATGAAGAGTTTTGATGAGTTCTACAAACAGAAAACTATAGACTACTTCAGCAATCGGCATCGATTTACTTCCAAACAGGGTTTGAGCCAGAGGGCGGCGGACAGCTTGTCGAAAAATATGAACATTGTTATTGGTGTTTTTTGTGCTACAGTGTTGTTGGCAGCCCTCCCTGATTTTATGAATTAGCTGACTATACTAGTGAACTGTGTTCATAACGTTGTCATGATTGTAGGTTAGGCAGATAATAAATTATCCAAATTGTTTTATGTCTTTCTTGAATTTTTGTTTTGTAGATATTTCCAGTTTTATGTATACTACTTATTTAATTTGACATACTATTTTTTTTGTATTGAACCATTGTATATTATATTGTTTTCTGTGTTGCAATTCAAACTGTGTTTTATTCGATCTGACTTCCATTCTTATATTTATTTGTACCAATTTATTCAACGCCTATTAATTGTTTGATATTATTTAGTTATTGGTTTAATCCACATTAATTATTAACTCGTCAATAATTTTCGGATAGCTTTTGGTATTTAGGAAATGTTTTCTTAATTTAAAATTATTTGATAAGGTCCCATTTTTTACCTACCCGAAGATGTTAAAGTATAAAATAATTGGACCTCTTGTCTTGATTCATTACAGAATTGACAGTGGAATGGTAGAATCATATATTCTGAACCTTCTAAGTGGTTTGCCTGTCCCCATTTTTACTTTGGCCACTGTTGCTATCGCTGTCATTGTTTGGTATCTATGGGGACCAAATACAGAGTCAAAGGTGTGTAATATGGTAATTTGTATGATTTTTTTGATGTATTTTTTGTATTTTTTTGAGATTTAAAAAAAATGCTTATGTGAAAATGGTTCAACACAAAATTTGCCTTGTTGTGTAAATTACTTCAAAATTGGTTAGAATTCAACTTTTCATTTTCAGTCCGTTGAAGTGGAGTCTAGGACTCAAGGGCCCTCTTCTGTTGCCGCTAATTCACCTAACGGGTCTGCCAAGGGAGCAGTCAATACGCGTCGTTTCTCAAAGGTAAAGATCTTGTTTGGATCTCAAACAGGAAAGTCGCAGAAGTTTGCCACGCTAATGGAGAAGGAGTGTTCGGCCAAAGGTGTCCCCGTATCATCTATAGATATCAAGAACTACGACCCCGAAGACAAACTTATAAAAGAGGTACCGCTATAAATCCAATTCAAAGAAGTCCTAATTCACTAAATTAATATAATTATTGTGGAACATAGATGATCCCTCAAGTTTTTAAGTGGCTTTGCAGTGGTTGTGAATTATTATATCTTGGCATTGACCACACATTTTCTTGTGTCAGGCTAAACCAGGACATCTTTTAGTGATAATCATCTCCACCTACGAGGAAGGGACGCCCCCTCTCTGCGCTAAATGGTTCCATCAGTGGCTCTCAGAAGCGGTGTCAGACTTTCGTGTTGGCAGTGGATATCTGCAGGATCTCCGTTACCTAGTGGTAGGCCTGGGTAACTCATACTACACCGAGCACTACAATCAGGTGGCCAGGGACATTGACGCCTGGTTGTCACAGCTGTCTGCGCAGAGACAGTACCCAACTCTCCTCCTTGATGAGAATGTCCTCAATTCTAAACACGGAGGTGACAGCTTTCGATATTGTTAAGAGAGACAAAATACACACTTTAAACGCTTACTTATTCTTGTAATTTATGAACATGAAGGTCAAGAAGAGGATTTTGCTGCCTGGTCACGTGACTTTTGGGCCTGGTTGTGCCCTCCGGTCAACTCCCCCACCTCCACCTGTGCGTGCAGCGACTCCTCAACCCCGCGTGGGGAAACGTCTACCTGTTGTCAAGAGCAACCAGGGCCTGTGTCTGATGTCAACGGCCATGGAGAGGAGAGTTCAGAGGACGAGGGCGACCTTGAAGAAGGTGGAGAGGACGACTTGGTGGATATGGAGGACTTGGGAACAGTGCTGGGCGGTTTGGATGCCGCTAAAGTAAGCGATAACAGAACCAGCATCAGATGTTGGCCTCTTCTTAAATTCCGCAGGTCAATTTTTCAGGACTTGAAGTCATTAAACACATTTAATAAACAATCATACTTTATAACTTTGCTTTTTTACAAAATTGTTTTTGCTAAAATCTCTTATTGATTGTACAGCAAAATCTGTGATTGTATTTTCACTCTTTTCATTGCTTGAGGTATTGATTTTCATGGATATGCAGTGTTGGTCTAATTTGTGAATTATGTGTTTGGAAAAAAATACGACTTTATTTATACATATTTTTTAACATGTAGAACATTTCCTCGATCGGCGCACTTTTCTACACATTACTAAAAGACACAAAAACAAAACTGGATTTGTAAATATACAAAAAATAATTGTATAGCAAAAATAACAAATCCGGGTTTCTATTCCTTTGTAAAATTTTGTAATATCAATAAACTATTTATAAAAAGTTAATTACTGTAGATTTAACTGCTTGACCAACGGTTCTTGTTCCATTCTATAAATAAATAAATCCCGATTTCTGATATTCTTTTCATTTGTCAGAAGCGACGTGCGGCCGAAGTGAAGGTACCGCGGGAGATGGTCACCCCGCAACTCCGACAGTCCTTGGAGAAGCAGGGTTACAAATTGATTGGAAGTCATTCAGGGGTGAAAATGTGTCGATGGACCAAGGTAGCTCATCAAACTGCCCCTCTCATCACCAAAGCTAACACAAGTGTGCCTGCATCTCTACACCCCTGCCTTTCAGGCGATGTTACGCGGACGTGGCGGCTGCTACAAGCACACCTTCTACGGAATTTCCTCCCACCAGTGTATGGAGGCCACCCCCAGTCTCGCCTGCGCCAACAAGTGTGTCTTCTGCTGGCGACATCACACAAACCCGGTTGGCACGGAGTGGCGCTGGAAGATGGATCCACCGGAGCTCATTGTGGAACAGGCCCTCGCTTCCCATCGTAACATGGTCAAGCAGTTCAGAGGTAGTTTCTTCTGCGAAAGAATTGTCTACAAATCGATTATTGATTTAATAATTAATAATTCTTAAATCGATTATTGATTTTATAATTTATCAGTTCTTCAACCGAATATTGATTTTATAAATCATTTCTTAAATCGATTATTGATTTTATTATTTATCAGTTCTTCAACCGAATATTGATTTTATAAATCATTTCTTAAATCGATTATTGACTTTATTATTCATTTCCTAAATCGATTATTGATTTTATTATTCATTTCCTAAATCGATTATTGATTTTATTATTCATTTCCTAAATCGATGAATGATTTTATTAATCATTCTTAAATCGATAAACCATTTGCGCAGGTGTGCCTGGAGTTCTGCCTGACCGCTTCCAAGAAGGTCTGGCCCCACGTCACTGTGCCCTCTCCCTTGTCGGGGAACCGATCATGTACCCCAAGATAAACAGGATCATCGAGTTGCTCCACGCTGAAAAGGTCTCCACGTTCCTCGTCACCAATGCCCAGTTCCCCGACGCCATTGAACAACTGGTTCCCGTGACACAGCTCTATGTCAGTGTCGACGCCTCTACCAAAGAGAGCCTTCGGAAGATTGATCGGCCGCTGTTTCGAGACTTCTGGGAGCGCTTCATGGACAGTCTGAACGCGCTGTCTAGAAAAGGACAGCGGACTGTGTATCGCTTGACGCTGGTAAAATCCTTCAACACCGAGGAGCTCGACAATTATGCTCAGCTGGTGAAGATGGCAAGCCCGGACTTTATTGAAATAAAGGTGTGTTGCGATATGTGTAGCTTGAAAGAAGATTCTAATGATATTTCCTGCATTTGCAATGGGTCTAGGGTGTCACCTATTGTGGGGACTCCAAGGCCAGTAGTCTCACAATGTCCAATGTTCCCTGGCATGAAGAAGTGATCGCTTTCGTGAAACAGCTCGCGTCTAGATTGGACCATTATCAAATCGCTAGTGAGCATGAACACTCCAATTGCGTTCTGCTGGCACACGAAAAGGTAACTTGAGGCGCCAATGCTTTCTTAAACACCACATGTATGTTTTATTATTGTTTTTTCGAAAGGACGTTTTGTTTGTTGATATTTTTAGTTTCTCCAAAACGGTGTGTGGCATACATGGATCAATTATGACCGCTTCCACCAGCTGGTAGCGAGCGGTGATAAGTTCAGCTCTCTTGACTACACGGCACCTACTCCTTCCTGGGCCGTCTATGGATCCAATGAACGAGGTTTTGACCCTGTTGATACCCGATTTCGTCGTAAAGCACGAGGAGCAGCTCCGATTGATGCAGCCTCTGGATAGATTGAACTATTTTTAAAATAATTAACAGTTTTTAAACTTGCTACTTACGAGTAGTATACGATCTATATGCAGTAAATCGATCCGCTTTTATTCATTCGACATTGTATAGAATTGTGTTTCTTTGTAAAAATATAGAATTTAAAGTTTTTAAGTTTGTCTTTTAATAATTATGCTTCATTCACTTTACAATTTTATGGAAAACATTAGTGCGGATTTAATATATATTTATTGATAATTCCTTAGTAAAATTTGTTCTATTGGGAAATTCTCATTAGGAGTGAACGCTGCTTGATAATATATAATGAATTCACTTATTTTTCCGTACGATTTATAAAAGGTGATGATGCTATTATTAATTTATTTATACCACCAATAAGTGTAGTTGTAAATTTCGTCGAAAAGAGTGGGTTCTACATTTCGTAAGAGTTATTCTTGTCGAAATGCTTGCCTGGATTAAGTCTCGTGCACTCTACCTTTTTGAACGCTGCAATAGATTAGGAAATATTACGCGAGCGTAAAAACTATAGAATGATCCTAGTATAAGCCCTATTCATACCGGGGAGGGCGATTCGGCCTCTGCTATTTTCGATGACATTATTGAACAATTTGGGAATAGTAATTTCGTGACTTTTCTTATAACGAGGTTTTACTACCTTTAGTGCAAAATTTACTTTCATAGACCCATGTGAACGATCATGAGAGCTTTTCCATCATTTAATGGACCATTTTTCGAAATACAAAATTGGCTATTATATAAATGTAAATTACTGCAGAATAACTTATTTTATGTGATTATCAACCAGATAAAAACTTCGTTATTATTCCTAAAGATTATTTTGTTCATAAAATGGTTCCGCCAATAAACTAATACAAATTTAATTTTTTTCGTGTGCGTGTTTTCATGTTCGCAAAATTTTCTTCATCAACTATCGATTCGCCAAGTTCCTGTTAATGACGCGCCTGCCGAGGAATATTGCAATGAATATTGTAGTAAGCCACAATCAAACCGAAGAACAAGGAAACACAAATATCAAAATTTCGCTTTCAAAAATTAAAAAAGTTTCCTTAAAATTGAAATTTTGATGTGGATTTATGTTTTATTGCAACTATATTGGATGATTATCACACATAATACCGAGCTATTCAATGCTTTACATTTAATAGCCCTTTTTACAAATTTAAAACAATGGTAAATTTGGGGTTTATGAAATTCAGTTTTGCTCTAAAAGTAGGAAAACTTATTTTAGAAAAGTCACGATAGCTTATACTATCCTCAAATTGTTCAATAAAAAATGTCCGCGAAAATATAGAAGGCCCCTACCCTGGTTAGGGTTAACCTGAAAGTTAATGATTTCAAATCTCAGTGCCTTCTCCTCGATAGAGTAGGTAAATCGAGACTTATCCCCAGCAGCATTTAAAACAATTATACAGAATTTAGCACATCGATTTGCAGATGCGGATTGGAACAAGTTGGATCTGATATTAAGAGAACTTCAACTCCTCGCGAGAAAGTCGGAAAGTGTTGAAATAGACAACAGAACGGATCAGTAGTGGAAGTTTGCAAAGGATGTTGTCGACCGACTGTCTTATTTTCTTTTCGATATTAATAAACCACCTTTATCAGTTTTTGTTATTAACCAATAGGTGAGATTAATTAAATAGTCAAATGGTTATTAAAAAGCCTAGCTCCCATATTTAAAATTATTTGAATTTATCAAATTTTGAGAAATCAATTTTTTGTTTTGATTTTACTATTTTTATTTTACTCTGAAAATTATTACAAGTAAAAATATTTAGTTCGATTGATATCACAATAAAAATATTTTCTGCAACCTAAATAAAATTTTGTCCGAAATAAAAACGGTTCAAAAGACAAAATCCTGAAATCTTTTTCGCCCATTATTTTACAAATAGTAGACCAAATCGGTCAATATATCTTTTGCCAAGTAAGTTCTTTTAATTTTATACATATTATTATGGGTCTTTACTGTCGTATATGCAATAGTTATAATAAAATATGTTTTCATGTAGAACTGTTTTTTAACTAAATTTAGTCTTTTGATTTACCCATTTTTATATGGGACACGGTCTTTATATATATAAATAAAGCGCCGTAGGTTGCCAATCTATTATAAATGAAGCCTATTTCGATATCATTATTTATGAATTCTAATAATATTCCGAAACATTTTTAAATAAAACACCTTTTTAAGATTTGTTAAAATCATCTGCGGATTGTTTGCTTATAGTAATTTTTAAAGTTTTAAAATTAAAATGTTTATATATTGATAAAAAAGAAAATAATTTGTTCAAATTTCATTTCAGATTGAGTGCAAGGAATTCACAATATTTGAAACACTTTCTGCACCAATTAAATTGATAATTCATCAAAATATAAGAATCAATCATGAACGCTATTATGAAGAACTCCTAAATTTTATTAAATGCTTTTGACATCAACTGCAAATAGTTTTATAATCATTCTTCAAAATTTGTACCATATAATGTTTTACAACAATAGTCATTTCGGAAGAAAATTTCCATATATAGTTTAAAAACATATTCATTGATTTTAAAATAATAGGTTCCATTCATTACCTTCCGTTATGTTTTCATTAAATTAATTATTATTATAGTTTACAATATTTCTTGTACTATTCATTACATTCATCAATCTTGTTTAATTTATATCTCTTTAGGTTTTGTGTGTGTTGCACAATAATAAATCTTGCGGAATTTTTGTAATATATTTATAGATGCATTTGTATTAATTTTATTAATAATCAAATTTTTTGATTATCGGATAAACTATACCAGATTGAAAGCCGTTCAAAAACTTATTTTCTTCTTTTGCTTGACCAATTATTAACGTCAGGGGTGCAGTTTTACTATTTTAAAATTAATTAACGTTCTAGTGCAATTATATTTAACTAATATATGCAATTTTAACGCATAATAATAATTTAACAATATTATATTGTTCATTCTATACCGTTAATCATATTGATTTAATTGTTATTACAATACTCTCGTTTCTTTTGTTTATTGTTAATACAATTAAAGAAGTCAACAATAGTTTTATATAATAGATTTCGCTTTTGGAATGGAATTATGCGTAATGTTCCACTTTGGTACAGTGTTGAAAGTCATTGAGGTGTGACGTGTGGCAATTCAGATTCTAAGCGTTGTAGTGATCGCTTTTGTAGAGTTAACGATTTGTCAACTGGCAAATAGTTAGGAAACTGATATTAGATTCATCTGTTTCTTAATTACTGATCAAAGGAGGTAGTGATAAAAGTTAATTGTGGTAAATCCATACTTCACGAAAATCGATTAATATGACTGATGAAGACGATGATACGTGAGTGACTTTTGGAATTCTTTATTTATTGATAAAAAAATTTATAACTGAAAAATAAGCAAAATCAAATTATAACTGAAATTTGTAAAGTGTAGTTATAACGTTCTTTACCAATTCATGGTTGTTATTTATTATTATTATTATTTCTCTTGTGAATTGTGTTTATCAGTTGTGTTTCATTTAACGGCCGTCATTTGAGAAGTACGTATATTCATATTTTTTCATCAACATTAAGCAGCCGGAAGCCGAATGACTACGGACACGAAGAAGCCGGTTCGATTCCAAGTCTTGAAACTTAAATAGGCTGTTTGGTGAAACCGAAAGTGCTCCAAACGAATTAATAAGGATAATAATTTTTCGAAATATGCATTAATATGCATGTGTATAACATATGGATGTGTATTTGTATTGCTTTGAGACTATGATATTTTCTATTGAGATACCGAAAGTTATCTATTTTATAAATAATATATATTATTCAATGTAGAAATAATTTTTTTTCTTTATTTATTATTCTAGTCAGTAAGCAATATAACATAGTAATACATTTAATTTTTTATATTTTCAGATTTGATCCGTTTAAAGTTTTTGAAGTAAGTCTTTTCTCTTTTACATATTAGGGACCTGACAACAGAGATTGGAAAGTGGGAATACCATTCTATACATTTTAAAGCAACGTACCCTGGTTTATTTTGTAATGTCAACCTCTGTCGAGGTTCTTAATTACACAAAGTGAGAAATTATTTTAGACTTTATTCGACTCGAACAAACCCGTTTGACTCATCTCGATTTGTTGAACATTAAGGCAATTGATCCCGAAATAACTGCGCACTGAATTTTGACATTTTTTCTGAGTAGTATCAAAAAGGTTTTGTATAATTATATAAATCAGCTATGAACATTTATGACACAGGGCATTCAGTCAAACTATTTTATTATTATTTTACTGTATAACCTACATTACTCATTATATTCATGTTCGTATTGAAAAAATCATGACAAACTTTGTAGAATGATTGATGAAATACCTTAAATTTAATTATTCGATTACACATTTAATATTAATAAAATCAGTCTGATATAATCTAACTTGAAGACTCTTAAAATATTGTTTGCACTCAATGAAATTGATATTTATTATAGAAAGGGTTCTGCAGTTGGCAGTTAACTATACTCATCGCTATACACATGATAATTTAAATCAGCAATATTTCTTACCCGAAAAGCCATATATAAATGTACTTTTTCACCCTGACAAAACAATCAAATTCCAGTTCAATGTATAGCATTGATAAAATATTGATTTCAACATTTATAATCAATAGTTTGATTGAAATATATAAATAATATATCTGTAAGAATTGGTTAATTTATCAGTTTACATATATTAAGGTTATAGTCTAAATATATTTTACAATTTTTCAATATTCAATTACTACATTTTTTATGGAAAATATTAATACTTGGAATTTCATAATAATAAATGATTGAATAAGTACTAGGTGATTGAAATAGTAATAATAATTATCAATTCATTGTGTAATTTTCAGGTTGAAAGTCAACAATGTCTCAAGTTAAAAATTTCTGTTTTGCGTGGTCGTCACATATCAAGTGGGACTTGGTGGGATTGGGGTAAGTTGCTAGCTAAAATAACAAACACACGAGTCTTGTAAACACCCAAAACGAATTATATACTACTGCAAGTAGTATGTGAGGGGGAAATCTACACCAACAAATGAAAACATTAACTAGTAAAGTTGCTGAAAAATTTAACCAGTAAAGGTGGCACACTTAATAGTTAATTTTTTTCTGTATCTTTACATGTTAAATTTCCGCGCACCTTTACGAGTTAAATTCTGAAGAGGTGTATGAGTTGTTCATTTCATTCTCCTTTCTTACGAGCTCTGCAGCTACGGTCGTCTCATTCACAGTCTCTCTCTTATTTATTCTGTTATACTTGTCCGAATTCTTCGACCTCTAGACTGTTATAGTCTGTATCTTTCTTTTTCATTCAGGGTTACTCTAAATGACGTAAAACTCTACAAATCTTTTATAGACTTTATAAACTTGAGCTGGATGACAAAACGTCATTTAATTCAAATATTTCTACTTTACTACAGGGTGGCGCACATAGATTACCCGTTAAATAAAAATTTAATTTTACGGAAATGTATTTATTTACAAATTTATTAACAGAATTTTAATAACATAGTATGTACATAGTATGAATAACAACATTGTT
>JAUZNC010054934.1:2750-14569 GCA_034780395.1 Vannuccia rotundouncinata | reverse complement strand
ATCAATTGATTTTTAAATATGTGAACTACTGTCAGTATCCGCATATATTTAGCTATTCTACTTCAACTTAGTTACTTATAAAATATTTTTGTTGGTGTCAAAGTTGAGACTTAAGTTTATATTTAAATTTTAAATGAAATACTTTTTGAATAAAGTTTATTTAAATTACTGTCAAATAATTTAAACTTCACGATATTTCATGCAATAATAATTTTACTAAAACTATATGTTGTAAGTGTAATTATTATTGGGTAGGTCTATTTTTAAATTGCAAATTTTTACTATTTTCTGAATTTTATTCTGTGAAATAATCGCTGTATGATTTTTCATGTAATATATATATATATATATAATTATAATTATAATTATTCATATATGTATTATCTAACATTTAAATAATGTATTTATTTTAATTGATTGTATAATGTTTTTGAAAAAAATTCCTTTAAAAATTAGCCTTGTTGAAAAATTATTTATTTAAAAATAAAATTCAAAATAAATAAAGAATAAAAAGACATACAAATTGAAATTACAATATATTGAAAAAATCTATTATTTTATTTTTTTGTCTATTTAGAATATTTTCTATTAAAATATTTATATTTATATTCTACTTGAAATTAATCAGTAGTATATACTATACAAAAGTTAAAGATACATTAATTTTAATTACTGGAGTAAAATTACGGAAATGCTCTAATTGAATAATGCAATTTGTTTGCTCATTTTAATTATGTTTGGGTAACAAAATTAATGAGTGCCTCAAATAGTCATCACATAATATCCTCCAATAACAGATGTTTTTTTAGAATTAACTTTAATCACGTAATTTTTTATTAGACCTCCAATTTTGACAATGTGCATTTAAACGTTTTATACCAAATTTCAATTTTTATGTGGATTGAAAACTTAACCAGACTTGGCGTCATTTTAAGATGTATCCTAATTTTAATTATTTTTCCCATTTTCAATGAATAATGCAATTTTGTTTTTTTTGCTGATATTTTAAAATTTGACGCGTTTTTAGAAATATTGCGGTCTTGTTGAAAGGGAATGTGCTCTTGATGCCTAATTTATTCTTTTATGTCATAATATAATCAATTTATCAAAAGAATATTTAATAGTATGTCGACTGATGAAATAACTTGAATTATTTTAAGTACTTATAACATTTTCATTTGTTTCTATGTTCTATTGTGAATTCATATTTAGTATAGTATGTATAAGAAAAATATTTAAAAATATAACTAAGTTAGTTATACTTACATATAAAAGTAGCAATTTATCAAGATATTTAATAATAAAATACAATATTACAAAATAGTTTAGGAAAATATGGTCATTAGGATTTGACTTCATTATGAAACTTTTTCAAAATACTTTTCCTATTCAGAAATTCAAAAATTAAACTGTTACTAAGATTCTTGAAATTATCTGAAAAACTTACAGATTAGTTTAGGAGGAAAACATTTCACTAATAGACTTTTAACTACTTCTTATTATTTATTATAAAAAAAATTGATTGCATTGATACATTTATCCAAACAACACATTTGATTTTCAAAAAAAGTAAACAGAATATTTTATTATTTCAATATATAGGTATGTAACTAAATAAATTAAAATATTTACTTGGACTTATAATTTTTTAAGCAAAATTTTTAAAATGTATTAATGGTATGTCCTTGATGATTGAAAAAAATACAATATAATTTACAATACAATCTTCATTATATGTATTGGCACATTTAGGAAATCTTATAAAACTCAACAGTCTTTTTTAATTGAAAAGGACATAATTAATAAATTTAATGGTTTCATTATTTGAAATATACATTTAAATAAATGCTCGTGCCTTTTTCCAAAAACCTTTTACTTTATAGGTTAACGATGTCATATTATGTTTTTAATAAAAATTATATTTATTAATTTTAATATTTTTATATCATTTTGTAGGTACATAGAAGATTTGCATTTGGAAATGACTTTTTATTAAGGTACTTTTGCGTTAACAATTAATAAACACATTCATATCATAATTATTGAAAATGGATATATTGAAAAATAATAAAAAGTATAATTTGTGATAATAACGCAATTATTTTTATTTAAAAATTAATTATAACAAGAAATCACTCATTTGGAAATGCAGCGAACTTTTAGTTAGACTTTGAATATGAATGAAAGGTAAACATGAATATTATGAAAAAACGAAGGAAAGTTGAGGTTGATGACAAATATTTTTTAAAATTACACTTTAGACATTTATTTTTATGATATACTCTTCATTTTTAAAATGTTTAAAAATTGCTTAAATATTGTGAATATTTTTTCGTTGATTTCTCATCTTGAAAAAACGCGAATTTATATTTAAAAAAAAAATTTTCTTCAAACTTAATATTTGAAACTTGAAACTTTATATTTTAATTAATATTATTCATCTCTCATATCCATGTCACATTAAAAGCTAGCATCCAATTATTAAAGAAATTATCATGGTCAGTGATATTTACAACTATATTTCAAATTCAAAAATTCAATAAATAAAGTTAGTTATATTTGTATAATCATGTATCGTTTTATACTTTTTTTATACCTAAGTCAATACTAAATATTTAGAAAATGTTATTGTTAATTTTTTCCAAGAGTACTGCACTCTATAATACAGAAATAAGTAAGGAAAACGTCCCCGATATACTGAACAAATTTAATCCAACAATAAAACAAAAAATGGAGAGGCCTACAAAAAACAACCATTGCAACTTTCCGTTTTGCGATTAAAATATTTAGTCATGGTTTTGTAATGAATTTTCACTGATTTCAATCACAGTTATAATAAATTATCTAATTTTTTGTTCAATTTTGTTTATTTTTCTATAATTTATACTGATCAGTGAATATAACTTTGCTTGCGATAATTAGTCATCGAATCAACCGCTATATAGATCTTAACTATTGCATATAATTATACTTAAACTATTTATTATAAAACTCTGCAAACTTTTTCAATCTTCATTTTTTTCTAATCCTAAGAAAGAGTTCAATGGAACAGGTGGTCGTTTATTAATTGTTAAAAGCAATTGGCATTAGGACGAAATTGTATTATGTCTGTTGCATTATCACTAAATTGTATAATTGTAATTATCTAGAAAAGGTGAAATCATTACTAAATTTATTTGTTATTTAATATCTACTATTAAATATCTATTACGACTTTTTGGCGAAAAAGAAAAACGGTTATTTTGAAAACGTCACATAAAAACTTTTCTGGATTTTGGTACTCAAGTAATCTAAATTTTATAATACCGCCAGTTAAAGGTTAATAAGATATTATATAATAATACACATTCCTTCACAGGTACTTTTCATGGAGGTTATTATTTCAAATATTTAAAAAATATATCTTCGCCCCTCTGCCACCTTTCAATGAATAGAATATTTCTGATGCAGTAATGATATTCAGGTTTGATCCACTGCCATCGAAATACGTGGTATTGAAAGATAAAAAGTAGATGAATTTTAACTTATTTCTAATAAAAATTTTGAGACTCTCTGAGTGGAATAAAATTATTTTAAATAGTTCCCAATTTACAGAAATATTAACTTCAGTCATGAATTTTGGTTGCGAGACTATTTTTAAAGTTGGTTTTTATTAAAGTTTTCCTAATTTATATTTTTCTGTAAAAAATCACTACTTTTTTTATGTTTAAATAGGAGCAATTGTATATTTTAAATATTATGACAAATATTATGACGGCTATATATAACTATTGGAACTATAGTCTTTACATTAATTATCTTAATTATTAATAGTCTTTCAACTATTTAGGAAATAAATTAATTTGAGTCATACATTCTTATTTTACTGAAAATTGTGAATAATAATTATAATAATTCTCGTTATAACATACAGAAATTCGATTTTTTTAATTTATTAATTTATTAATTTTGATTTTTGATGAAATAAAATATTTCAAATCATGAATACAATTGTGATAACTTTTATTATTTTTTAAATGAAAAATAATATGTTTTCCTTTAATATTTTAGCATGTTGTTTAAAAAAATGTCGATAAATTCGCGTCCATTTAAATTTACTAAAACGATCATAAAAATAAAACAAATTTATTCCAACAAATAATATCTGTGTATTTAAAAAAGTATATTAACATGAAATAATATTTTTAACATTCTCTCCTCAAAGAAAAGTAAACTTATCTTAATAACACAAAGTTACAATTCTATAAAACTAATTCTTATATTACATAATTATCTCAAACCTATCACAGAAATTTTATTTTATAGAATTCTACCTACAAGCTTATTATGAAGCCTTTAAATAAAAAAGTAACATCTTTGAATACCTGGGTACATGATACGCGAGATCAATGAATCTCTTTTGATTGCGCAAAACAATAGCACTGTATGTATTATAAATAAAGTTCTATAAAGTAGGTATATAATCATTAAAGCTTCCTCCGTTTTCTTCAAGTCATTAAAAATAGATATTGTGACTTCACTTGTCAATCAAAATAACGATGTGAAGAAGCCACTAAATTCTTGTTTCCTACGAAGAAATATCCTGTCACGCTCCATTCCTAAATAATTACTTCTAAGACAGCAGCATATATAATTACTGAGAATTTTTCATTTGAAATTTATAGTTTTGAAATTGCATTTTGAAATTTTCCCAAAATGGCAATATTAATAAAACTTTATTTTATATTGAATAGGTATATTCACATGTTTTACTACTTTACTAAAATGAGATCGTAGGTCGCAAGAATTAAATGAGCTAAATCAATTTGTGTAATATAAGGTTACAAAATATAACACAAGTTGCGAATAAAAATATATTTCTTTTAACTTAAAACGAAGTATGATTTCATTACCGGACAGAATCCTAGCTGACATTGGATATTTTTATTCAGGATTCAGAATCCGGATAACGAAATAAAGATACATTCTTTACTTACAAGAAAAACCGGGAAATTAAAATGATGGATATTTTTAGATTTTAAAAATATTTTTTACATTTATAAGTAAAAGTGAAAACTTAAATATCTTTAAACGATGGCTCCTGGCCAATAAATTTCAAAACATTCTCTGTTTGGTTATTTATAACCATTTGATTATTTTTTAAAGAAAAAATTTATCTTTTTAGCAGTTAAATAATTATTTTATTAACATTTTACCTCCAACGAACAATGTCATAGAAATAGAAATATGAATAGCAATACAAATTATAGATAATTAAAGGATTTTCAATATATTTATTGATATCAATCGGATAAACTTCATTTTACATATCATTATATCATATTAATTTTACAATAGAGGAAGCTATTACAACATTATAGATTAGCCTACCTGTTATGATGTATCGCTCCTTGTTCTCATGGTGTCTAAAAATAATTAATGAGTTTAACATAAAAATGACAGTTTGATTTACAACAATATTTAGCAATTCAACACATTTTTTTCAGAATGCAATTTCTATAACTACTTTATTTTATCATATTTTTGTATAAAACGGAATATTGATAAGAAATATTTGTGAAATACTCCGAATATAAAATTACATTTATGCCATTAATTTACGATTCCTTTATATTCACTTTATATGCGTATGACATTCATCCAAGCGGACAAATTACGAATCCAATGACATTCATGCTGCGATAAAAGTCTAACATAAATTTGTAGAACTTCCGGGGCGGAAAAAATACACTTAATGCATCAATTAGAAAATATTTTATTTATAATTTTAATAATATGAACTTTATAGGTAAATTAAATAATAAATAGATTATTGATAGAAATTTCAGTTAAACTAATAAATTATTGTAACTATATATAAATTAAATTCAACTATATTTACAATGATGAAAAGAATGTTTACAATTTTAAAAATGTGATGTATAAATGAAAAGTTTAATTTTTTCAACAATTTCTTAAAACAAGAATGTTTTTACTGAAGATTGTTCCCATTTGTAGATTATTCAAAGTGAAGAAATGAGGTAACTAATTATTATTTGAATTTTAACATTTTATATACTTTAAAATTCTTTGCTATAACCATTCAAAGAGTGGAAAAAGAGTTTTAACCATCTTGTGGATTCCATATTTGATGAAAAAGCCTGTATATTGAAGAATATTTACAAAGTAAGAATTGTTTATAATAAGGAAACACGTACATCTTAAGGTACTTTTAATTCCATTCTACATCATCAAGTTTAGAATTTTAAATTAAAGTTAATTTATATTATATTAATTGTAAAATATTTCTGAAATAAAAAAAATGCTAAAATATTTCTGAAACGAAAAGATTGTATCATTTTTGAAGAATATACAATATTGCTAATATTCAATTATATTTTTATTTAATATTTATCAATCGTACGAAAAGCACATTTTTTCGATTAAATAAATGTTAAATGAATAAATTAGTGATTTGCAATATTAATAGGGGGAAGGAGCATTTTTCAAGGAAATAGTTAGAATTTTTGTTACGCATTAAAAATAAACATTTTATATATAACAAAAAGGCCAGCTAGTATTCCCAAAACCCAACCTCTCCCCCTATTACGGTAATATTATTTCCCCAATATTTCTAATTAATGTAGATCTTATTTACCCCCAACAATAGCATTTATTTTGAATGCAAACATTTGATTATATGACTTCGTTAAAATTATACAATTATAAAAAAGCTCAAGCTTATTAAAAACCTTTTCTTATAAACAGGAAACACACAAGTGGTTAACTTCTAAGATACACAATATTTTCATAGGTTTATAAAATGGTTTTCAACAATTTCTTTTTAAAACAGTGTCTTTATTGCAAACATGTACCTATTTTAAAAATTACATTAGAAATTTTAACCAATTAACTACCAGTTTAAATGTAATTGGATGAAAATCAGACGAAAGAATTTCTGGATAAATTGTATTACATAATAAACATTTTTCCTTTTACATTTATTTTCTGATTTTCTGCTTTTGAGTACTTCTGAATAATCATTTTTATTTCATTATCATGACAAAATTATTTTTTCTTCGAAATATGATTTTAATAATTTTGATTGTTAAAAATTCAGCTGCAGAGGTAAGCTTATAGCATTTTCTTTTTCTTTTTCTAATTCAAAATATTTAAATATTTAAAATAATGTTATACACGTCATCTTCCTTTTATAATTTTTAATGCTTGCATTTATCAATATTAGATATATTCTCTAGACAATAAATTATATGTAAAGACGAGCATATTGCAAAACCGAGTAAATCTATAAAGCGAAATCATATTTTCCATTGGATCAATAATTATTGTTTATTTCACAGTTTTGCTAAAAACGAATTTTTATATGGACCAAAATAGTGCATAATATAATGGTATTTGTACTATATAATCATTTACTTGTTAATCTCACTTATTACTCAATAATAAATCTTTTTTGCATATTATGGAAAACGTAAAATATTAACATATATCGAAAAAATATTTTAAAAAGGATAATTATGGAGAACGTTTTCATTTCGAATAGAAGTCCATTTCCTAAATAACTATGCTTCATTTATGATCAAAATAGTCGCATTTATCTTATTCAAATAATATTTAAGTGTCCTCAAAAAGGTCAAAATTAATATATACTATTTTATGCGAGGGCGTAATTCAACCGACACGAAATTCAACCGACAATTGAAATACATTAAGCTCATTTATAGTAACAAAATGTGGCAAATAGTGTATTTACATCGACACGGATTATCACCGACACAAAAATCAATCGACAGAGATAAAATTTTATTTGACAATCAGGCGTACCTTAACCAATAGCCTTTTTTGGCAGTGTGTGGAATTCAGCTCCATATTCATACGATTCCTTTTACATGGTTTGAAGCCGGTTTGTTATAATGAAAATCACAAACATTGTGACTGACATTTAGATCTAAATAAATTGTGGAAAATGTTGTCTTTTTAGTCCATCAGTCCAAATGGAACCATGTTATCGATAAGTTTGTATATATTCAAATTTGTATATCTACAAATTTAAATGTTATTTAAATAGAAATTAAAAAAAAACATTCATTGAAGATGAATCTGTCAAAAGATATGTAAACCATAAATCAGACATGCTTTAATTCATTACCGGTTTACGTCTTCAACAATTAAAAAAAACTAAGAAGAAATATTCCTTCGTAAAAAATAAGTGTGGGTTACAAATATTATTAATTGATAAAAACTACCTCTATGAGTTATATAGAAAATAAGAGAAATGTAATTAGTACTATTTAGTAATAAAACTAGTTCAGGTTTCATAGCAAATATTTTTAGTTGTGTTTTTTTAATTAAATTTAAATTTTATATTTGAAAATTTACATTTCAAAGAAATATTCTTAAAAATGTAACCTTTAACCTATAGGATAATACTATAACAAAATCTGCGTTAAGAAGGCTTATTATTTTCCTATACTATTTAAGCTTGTATATCAGATTTAGACCGAAATTTTTTACCCATAACATCTATTTAATTTAATGGGAAATAATTTGATTGAAATTCTATACAGATCCGACTTCCAATAATCAAGAATCGTTTAACAATTTAGTAAGACAATTATACATACATAATACATAATGCTTGTATATATTTTTAAATATACTTATAATTAATAAATAATTTGATAAATATTAAATAATCAAAATCCTTAAAGGATATAATATACTAAAATACAATATATAAACAATAGATATCTTTTCTTTAGTCTGTTTAAACTCAATAGAAAGAAAAATCTACATATAAGCCTCTCATCACATATCTCAATTATTGCATTTGTGCATTCATCCATTTTACAAGTATCCGTCTGTACCTATATGGTTGTATACCACTTAATCAACTTTACACAGAGTAGAATTCACAAAACAATTATGTCTCTTTGTAGAAGAGTTAACCGAAAGTATGTCTACAAGTGTTTAATACTTTCAGGTAAAATACCTATTGTACCTCTCGGAAAAGTGGTGCGCTATCTTTATATAAATCTAACCAAGAAAATAATCTTAACTTACCATTTGTAGTTGACTTTAATGTAGTAGAATTTATTTGTCAAATACCGGATCGGATAACTTTTTATAACATTTAACGAGAAATGAGTTGGGATAATTTTGAAAAGAAACTCGTTAAATAGTGTTGATACATGTAAGTTGAACCATTGTTCTAAATTATTAAACTAAGTACAGATCATATGATTTATTCCGAAAAATAATAATCTTTGTTTGAATACAAATTCATCTGTGAGCTTGACTATAACTATTAATCAAAACACGTCTTACGAATGCGTATAATATGGTATTCTACTTATAAAAATTATGAAAATTAATTCCAAACCTAAAAGGCAAAATATCGTGGTCTAGGAAGAATAGGAACTCTAGAAATCACAGAAGTTGTCGAAGCCTTTTAAGAATGATGGCAATGAAGAGGAGATGGAGAGAATTTAGAGTTTATTGACACTGAAAATGACTACTTTAAAAAAGGAAACAAAACTCTGTGTGAAATCATTACTGCTTATGTAAAGACGGTTAGCGTAATTAATAAATAAATATCCTTCTGAAAACTGTCGATCACGAGTATGTTATCGCGCGCAAGTAATACGAGCATACGGTTGGAAAAGACATTGTTGCTGTCATTATTCGCAATAACATTTCTAAACTAGGACAAAATGAATATCTCAGAAAATTAGTCACTGTAACATTATTATAGTATAATCCGATTTCCGTTATCTGATAGTAAAAAGAAAAGCTTTAAGGGTTGAGCAAATTTCAAGTAATAAAGTTTATTGCAATAATAAAAAAATAAATCTTAAATTATATCAAAAATACTTTTGAAGAATAATTTTTTTTTTTAATAATTATATATAAATTTTTTTTTTTATATTCATATTTACAAAGAAAAACTGTATATTGTTTTAAAATATTTCATTTATTGACATAAATAAATATTAAAATATATCGTTTAATGTTAACATTTTAACAGGAAGAAAAATTAATTCTTTTGGATTTAGATTACACATTAGACTTATCTTGTATTAATGCATTATTATTTACAATTTTTCGAAAGTACTGTTTGCTTTTTTCTCCTAACGGATGACAATTTGAAATGTGCTCAGTCCAAATTAAAAAATGAACCCAAAACCTCCCATAAATCTTGGATTACGAAATTATTCCGTCACGTAAATGTTTCACATGTATTAAAATATTTTTACAAATATTTTATTATCGCAACTCTAATAAAAAAAATTAACCGTTAAAATTTTAGAATACATTTTTATTTAGTTATTTCCATATTGACAAGGATATCAGGGAAAATTTGAAACCATTGTTACTGAGATTTTTAAAAACCCCACCCATTACGTTTATTTATAAAGATAAATATTTTATGAAATATATAGTCAATGTGGTTGGCTAAAAACGATTTATCTGTTCCTTATTCAAAATATATTTAAAAGAAGTCAAAAATTTAACTTAATGGGTGTGTTTAGCATTATTTTATTAATATACAAAAGTGATTGTCAAGTCTTTTGACAAAATACATTTTATTAATTATTAAAATAAAAAGAAATAACTTTTTGTTGTGTTTATTAATTCATTATTTTCTTTTCTAGCTTGCATGACGTCAAAGATTATAACGATTATGACAATACAAAGAACATTTATTATTTAAATTATCTTTCCTACAAACACAATATTTAGTAATTTCATTAGTGGAGCTTTGAAACTTTTGTTGTTCTAATAATGCTACACGAACTACTGTCATTAACATAAAACATTTATTAAATTTGATATATTTTACTTAATAGTATACCCCTTATATAATATACAAAATATATTAACACGAACTTTCTTATACATTATATATGACTATGCTTAGCGAATACTTTTCTGAATTATAAAAAAACTCGCTGCAGTTTAGACAGCTATCGCGTTGTTATGCCACATGTGATGCTATGCGATACTTTAAAATCGTCTATCAGCTACAGGTTACAATTGGCAAGTTGTTCCCAAAGTCACATTTTCGTCCAATCGTTAATTTTAATACATAATTCTTGAAGCTAAAACCAGTTGTTCACATAAAGGATCGAGACATTAAACTCAATTCTTTTGTTAATTAACTAATTGCTAATAAATTCAGTCAATTGTAGGATTTCTACTCATTTATAAATGCCATCAGAATAACGAATATAGACACAAAACACTTATTGAAATTTTTTAAATGCATAATTGTTTACATTAAAACGATTTCATTTGATTTATTATGTCAATTAATTATCAAAAAAATTGTAAAAATTATATAAAGCCATTCAAAAAATATGAATCAATGGCATATTTAATAATTGTTAATAATTTATTGATACTAAAAACAGAAAAATGTGATGTTTTACAATTTTAGAACCAATAAAAGAATCATAAAATATGTTTCGTTATTGACACGGATATGCTATTTTATTAGTATTTTAATGCGTACGTATTGTAAAAATATATGATTATGTAAAGGCTATCAATTCCATTTTTAAAAATAATAATATGGAATTCATATTCATAAGATGTATACACTTTTTTAAATCAAATTATTTAAAGTTTTTATTTTAATTATTAATTTTGAAAATTTTGACATTCGGGAATATTTAAAATAATATATATTTTTGGAATAGAATTGTTTTTCTAGAAAGTTTAAAATAGTTGCATAATCATTTAAACGATTTATTTGAGACTTTTTAAAAAACATTTGAATAATGTTGAAGAAATATTACATAATTTAAAAATATTGT
>JAUZNC010054923.1:2029-14571 GCA_034780395.1 Vannuccia rotundouncinata | reverse complement strand
TAACCACCTGCTCGTTAGAGAATTTTCCTATCTAAATATACAATAATATTTTCGCGATAAAAGTAATAGTGTGGTTATAAACCGGTTCAACTTTCAGTTACTTCGATAATTCATTATTTTATTGCGCTGCACCGACTTCCAAACCGTTTAGAAAATCGAGTTCACTTGTTCAGTTCAGTTAGAAAAATAGGTCATCTGCCGCAATATTATTGGAGCAATTTAAAATAAATAAGCACGGTATACTTTCCAACTAAATTATGAAGCCAACTTAACTGCAACCTAACTGAACTGAAACCTAACTGAACTAAAAACTAACTGAACTGAAACCAACTGAAACGCGATTGTGAACTGACCTAATATATACATTTTTGAATAATTGAATACATCGAATTTTGTTTAAATCAATATACATATATATAATTATTTTAGCGCTAATTAGTTTTATTTATGTGGCGACCTTCTTACGATTTTTTCTATAATTTTTTAATTAAAAAATATAATGTTAACGCTTCTTTTATTTAGTTTTGCTATGTTAGTTGGATGCTACATTGCAGGGTGTATTCCTCTTGCATTTAATTTTTCTCAGGTATGCTTTTTTGATAATTATATTGTTTTAATTTCCTAAAAAATCTAAACACTATATATCGTCAATCTTGATGCTTGAAAAATTTCAGTATTATTTTCAAATTAAGTGTAATAATACAACCATCCTGGTTTAAATGTTGCACCTATCAGTTTTGATACCAGTTCAAGAAAAAATAAATGTTTATATGTTATTAACAATAACATATTAAAAAACATTTACAAGGTAATTTAGAAAATCTTGTAGGTGTCAAGAATTATTCTCAACATTTACAAAATATTATTGGTATTGAGAATTATTTCATAAACTTTTTTTAAATATAGTTTAAACTATAAAAGGTTCTATATATGATAGTTATATAGGTAGTTTATAAAATATAAAGTGAAAACAAAGCAATGGAAATGTTTTTAATTTATTTTAAACAATGAGAATATTGATTTGGCAGTTGGTTATATTATATTAAACTTTTGTTCCTCTACCATCTGGGCTACCATCTAATTCTATTTTGGAGTCACACACCCAAAATAGAATTACTAATAAAAGATAGCACACATGTAACATATATGTGTGGTAGTTGCCAGACTGCTAATGTTAGGCACATTTTACCAATCTGCAAAATTTACTAATTATATATTATTTTTATAAATTTACCTGCTTTATGTTAAATTAAAAAATAATAATTCTAGTATAAATAATAACTAATATGTATATAAATTTGTTTTGCTTGCTTATATGAATTTGTTTTATTAAATAAATTTACATATCACTGTTGTGAATTTGACTGCTTTATATTGAATTAAATTAAATAATTTTTATTATTATTTTTGAATTGAATGTTTTATTATATTAAAGTATTTGTATATAATTTAGATTTTTATATAAATTTGTTTAAAAATTATTCAAATAACTGAAATCAATTGGTAATTTGCACAGCAAATATTAGTAATAAGTGCAGATTGGTAAAATGTGCCCAACACTAACATTAGAATTAAAAAAGGGGTTGCCAGACTACAAACCACTTCATAATTCATTTAATTATAATACCACATTCAAATATTTTTTTAAATTTATAAATTATTGATTTTATCAATTTTGTTGATTTTTAATGTTTCTCTCCATATATTTATCCTTATAAAAGCATTTAAAAAATATTTCTTTTTAATATTTCCTTTAGAATAAAAGCCGTACTTTCCTAGAGTTATAAATGAATTAGTTTAAATCATAGACATTATATATATCTATAGATCTGTAATGTAAAATGAATCCATTTAATATCCATAGCTGCCATGTTACTGTTAGGTAAAAAACATTAATTTGATTAGTTAATTTAAGTTGTAAACAGATTTCTTCAATTTTATCTAAGAATTAATTTTACATTGCAGATCTAGTGTAATATCTGGTTTAAATAGATTTAGCATTGGAAACAACCAAAAACTATATAATAATTATGAACCACCATGAGCTACACATAATGTGAGGGTAGTTACAATTATTATTGGGTTATTTTTCAAACTGTCCATTCACTTTTAAGGGATACTATCCTTATTGTCCATGGGCCAGCTACAAAAACTCTCCTCCCCCTGGGGAATTCGTTAGTTTATAAATTTTATATAAATTATATGATAATAATAAAATTTTGGTATGTTAGCCTTTTTTTAAATTCTACATGAGTCCAGTGATGATATTTTCTGATTTCCCATATTAAAGAATAGAAACGTTTCTATGATTTTGTCCCAATTTTTGTGAAAATTGACATTTTAGAGAAAATAAAACTATTAATAATATTTTTGAATGAATTGTTGCATATCATTTTGTTCACCAAAGTGTTTTTGACATATTTCAAGCAAAATTAGATGAATAAGTTATACTATTTATTTTCTGGAAGCATTGAAATATTAGTTCTCAAGTCTATTTTAGGCATATTTTAGTTAACATAGGCTTGGGAACTAATATTCAGATGTTTTTAGAAAATATATAGTATGATTTATCCATCTAATGTTACCTGTAATATGTCAAAAACACTTCAGTGACTGAAATGATATGCAACAATTCATTGAAAAATATAAATAATAGGTATATTTTCTCTAAAATGCAAATTTTCAAGAAAATTTGGACAATTAAATTGTTAAAATCAATTGATTAAAATTCACACTGTTTTCAAGTTTTGTATTGTTTTATCAATCATGAATTGTGACCTTGAAAATAATCAGTTTTTAAGTCTTAAGTTACTGAAATTGTACACTTAAAAATGAGTATTTTGGTGATTTTTTATGGTTTTCACCAACTTTTCATGAAAATGCCCATTTTAATGTAAATAAAGATGTTATTCACACTTTTAAATAAATTGATGTATTTCTTACTAAACTGGAGCAGCTGGTAGCTCCAAGTGGGTAAGATGGTGGGTTTTAGATCAGAAGACCCCATGTTTGAGTCGCAATTATGACACTCAATTAGGCTATGTAGGGAATGGGGTTTGAAAGTGCTCACAATAAATTGGAATAATGCAACCTACCACTGCCCTGCCAGATAAGGGGTCAGGTATCCTATGTGTGCAGGTTTTGAGCTCAAGCATCGAGTTAAGAGGTTGCAAAGTCTGAACATTTGTGCCACCCCTTGGGATGTCCAGAGAAAACTAACTTTGCTACTTTCAGAATTATAGTGAGGCAAAAGCACACACATTTGGTGAATTGTGGTCTCTGAAAAGTCTGAATACTGAGCAACAACAATAGAAACACTGGATTGTGCTCCTACTGTTTAGAATTGGAGAGAGTCTTGTTCATACAAATATAAATTATATTTTTGGGTTTCTCCAAAGCATAAGGTCAATTCGATAGATTGGAGACAAAAAGAAATTACAATTTCTTTTTAATATGAAATTTTTAATTTCTAGGTAATTACTTCTGATGGTCTGAAGTATTCTTTTCTGTAATTTTCTTATAGTTACTAAACTGTACTTTTCTTTTTTTAATGTTTTACAAATTAAGGTATAATAATTTTGATATAAATTTGAAATGAAATGAGTAACAAATCAAGCATAACACAAAGAACTTCATCATAAATATTTTGAACTATATATAATTTGAACCAGTTTTAAAAATGGAGAAGCATAGAACACACATTGAAATTTAAATAAATGTAATATTCAATGACTTCATCCACTAGATAATTATTAATTTAAGTTTGTAATTTATATCTGAAAATTGTGTCTTATTTGAAACAAGCATAACACAAGATTAAATTTATTATTAAAACCAAATATAATAATTTATTGAAATATTTAAAAAATGTTATTATCTGTAACTATATTAGACAACTTTAAAAGAACATAGTAGTATATAAAGGCTACACTCATTCTGTGTAATCAGAAACGTTTAGAAACAAGAAATAAAATGAAATGAGCATAACAAATAGTATAGCAACATGCTCTATACTATTGATAAACAGTATTAAATGATTCCTCACTATCTATCACAATTTACTTTGTTCAGGGTCAGTTCCATTTGTTCCACTCCCTGTTCTGAATGAGAGGAAAGTTTAAATTATTATTTTATATAAAAAGGAACCTTACAATTTATTATACAGACTACTTCTGGCTAATCTGGAATGCCAAAAACCAGGGGGGGGGGGCAAATCGAAACCTAGATCACTACTTGGTATTTTAATTTTTATGAGAGAATGGAAGAAATAAGTAAGACCATTCTAGGTAGCATTATAGGTATAATAAGTAACTAATTGTTAGGTAGCTGGATGGAATTCCCAAGAAAGTAGGTAAAATAAAATTATCTACCAATCTGAGATGTGGAGAATCCATATTTTTAAAATCACATATGAAAAGTTCAATTATTGGTTTTAATAGTATTCAATTGTAGGAATCGTTATATATGTAAAATAATTTTATTGTTGAGAATCTGTTTGTTATAATTACAAATGATTTGAAAATTATAATGTGCTATTTTCTATATTATATTATATTACACTTCTCACTTCATTCCTCACCAATCAGGTGAATCCCAAGGCTAGGTCCTAAATTCATTGTATGTTTTGATTATAGACAAAGAAATTGTTCTTTTGTCTATGGCTACAATCTCCTGTGTCAAACATTATTCACCAATATAACCAATATGTTGATTGACTACACAAGATTATGTGTATCACTTCTAACAATTTCTGTACATCTATTTGATTTGCCATATTTGTGGTGCAAAGGTTAGTAAATTGTGCTCCTTAAATGTAAAATACCTTAGTGTATACTTGGACAAATTTATTTCACTTGATTGTCATATTTGAGAAGTTAGCTGATGCTATTTACCAAATTCATTGCTTTATTAATGAACTCACTGCCTCACTTATTGTAAATTGTTACATTCATACACTTTTTGATTACTGTAATATTCCATTCTTACATTCTGTAAATGGTTCTAAATTCAACATTTACAATTATTCCACAACCAGTGCACAATACTTGTCCCATTATGAGCCAACATCCATTATCTGCAATTTCCATTGACTGCCAATTAAATCCTAAATATACTTTGAATTATACTGCTTTACTAATAAATGTGTACATTGGTAAGCCCCTCAATACCTCAAGAAAGGCTGCTAATTCATTTAGCACATCAAAAAGTGCTTGCATATTTTGTATAAGATAGCAAGAATTATTTATTTTTATTGTTATTGATTGATTTTTTCTATCTATTGTACTGCTATTTCACTTTTATTGTCCTTGGACAGATTTTTTGTTAAATAAATAATAATAATAATTGCACCATTATCAATCTATGATATAGTTGATCATCTATTATATTTCGAAAAAGTTCATGCAACTGAATTATTTATTTTATATTTAACCCCCTGGGGGTCATTTCTCAAAGATCACACAAATCGCAGCACACAAGTTGTAAACTTACCACTATCGCACCATCTTGATAAAAGAGTGTTTCTCAATACTCTGGTAAAGCACTCCTAAACTGTAGCTTTTCCTATTGGTTGACAGATAACTCATTGATTTACTCCAAAATATTTACCTTGTCTACTGTATAGTCTAATTAATTAAGGAAATTCCACTGAAAGTTTATTCTAATATTAGTTTAATCAAAAAAGAACACAATTATGTTTTGTAAAACTTGTAATTATATAAATCAACTCAATAATAGAACAATAAATGTATAATAACAATATTGATAAATCATAAATTTGTAATAATCTAGAATCATTATTGATACATATTTGTAACGAAATCAATTTTTGCAAATATTATATATATAAATGACCTATTCTATTAAGTATTACAAACAAATATTATTTAAAATCCATTTTTAAATAATTACAATTTAAAAATTGTATAATTTCTGTTATTTGATTAATAATATCATTAATGCGATTATTTATGCAAATAAATATACTTTGATTAAGATACATAATATTATTTATTACAAATATTTCTTAACACAAAAGAATCTATATTAAATATTGTAATTGTTAAAACAGTAATATAATTGATGAAAATGATGAGAATGACAAGAACGATTACTTTAACATAATCATGAAACAACTGAGCAAATGTATTTAACATAAATTATAACTCATCCGAAAAAATTATTAATAAGCTCATCTCAAGCAGTAACTCCAGCAGTTGTGATTTTGGCCAGGAACTAGAAGATCGTTTGCCTCCTCTACATGTTGCGGAAGGATCTCCGGATTGGGTACTTGACGATCAATTACAATATTATGAAGCACAATGCAAGCAGATATGATGTTACAAACTTTTTCCAGTGAAAACCGCATAGTTCCCCCGGATTTGTCAAGACATTGGAAGTTAGATTTCAATATGCCAAAAGACACTCAATTAGGCCTCTAGTTCTTTTCAAGCATCTGTTTTAATTTCGTTGACCATTGCAACCTGGATCCGAAATTGAAGTTAGTAACCATGGTCGAAGTGGATAACCACTGTCTCCTATCAAACAATTGTCTGGAAATTCCCCATTGGAAAAAGATTGAAAAAGCGCACAGTTGTTCCATATAAAGCTTTTGTGTGTTGAGCCAGGCCATCTGACAACAACATTGATGAATTTCATACTGTGATCACACACGGCTTGAACATTTATAGAGTGGAACCTCTTTTGGTTAATAAAAATATGTTCATTGACTCTGGGACGGCGGAAAGGAATATGTGTGCTGTCAATTATCCCAAGAGTCCGTGGGAAACCTGCAACAGTTGATATTCCATGAATAATTTCCCGTCTCTGTTCAAGTGTAGAGAAAAAGAAACAAATGCATGCAGTCTTTGTTTCAAAGTTATAGAAACATTTTCAAGGCTCTGACGAGATGATGTTTTACTGATATCAATGGTATCTCCAGATACCCCAAGAAAGCTCCCAGATGCTAAAAATCGAAGAGAGAGGCATACTTCAATTTCCTGAGGAAGTGGGCAAGATTGCTGCATAGCCCTTTGTAAATCAACTAAAAAACGGTCTACAATTTCATGGATAATTGGGCAAGGAAGTTGAAACTTTAGAATTATTTCTTCATCTGAAATATCAAGAGGATTCTGCTTGTCACGAAATACTCTTTGTCAACAAAGATGTCTTCCAACTTGAAATTGCAGATAGTCCATAATTGCAAACAATATCAATATAACTAAAACAAATAAAATAATGTGTGTGGGACTTGTTCGAGTACTTTTAATATTGTGTTAATAATTAATTAAAAGTACGTTTCCCCCACACATAAACATTGAACTAATAGAAATGGACCTTTTCTTGGTAGCTTATATTGCTTTTCTTTCAAAGCCATTAATAGTCCTTCCACGCCCTCATGAACATATTCATATATAATGAGAACGGTTAGAATGATGTTTTAAATCTGCAACCGTCATTAAAGAACTACGTTGAGCCCTCCATCAAGAAGACCAAACTGGACCAATGCTGAAAAAGAGGCACTACATGAATCCATTTACCAACGATCTCAGTGTCTTTTTAGTAGGCACTCAGATGTGGACACACAAAAGAAAAAGAAGCAAAATTGGTTGGCAAAGTTGCTGAAGCTGTCAATACTTTGGCTGGGCAGAACCAGACAGGAGAAGAATGTCGAAAAAAATGGACAGACATGCAGTCCAAAGTAAAGCAGAAGGTAGCTGATGAAAAGCAAAGTGTCCAGAAAACGTGGGGTGGACCACCGGCATCCCAGGAGCTCTCAGAATTTGAGGCCCAAGTTGCGGTGACCTTACCAAGGCAACTCACCAAAGGCATGTCTGTAGGAGTTGACTCACTGCAGGACACCTTGCAATTGCCCAATGAGATCCTAATTATGGCGCCCCCTGCGAAAAAACGAAAAATAAAGACAGACAGAGGAGAGGCTACAAGTGGAGAAGGCTAGACTGCCATGTGAGGAGAGTCATCTGTTGGTCAAGGAGAAGCGGTTGGAGATCGAGGCTAAGCGACTGGATCTTTTGTTACATTAATTGTTTATATTTCTGCTTGTATAAATGTGCTTCAAAATTATTAAAATAGAAAATATTATACCTAATAGTATACGCTTTGATTGTTTTTAATTAATAAGATGATTTTGTAGCATGTCTATATAGATAGCCTTGATTTTTAAGTTGATCTTTGAGTATTAGGCTATTTTAAAATAGATTTTAACAACTTTTTAAAAGTTTATGGATCTATATGTGTTAAAAGTTATATAAATGAGAAGGATTCTCAATAAATAAAAACCTTAATAAAAAGAATCATGAAACAACCAAATGAATTTTATAAAAAAATAAGTTCATCTGGAGCTATTTTAAAATTAGGCTATATTTTATAATTAAATTTAACAGCTTTTTAAAACTAAATTATTATGTTATAATTCAAAAGAAAATAAATCATTATAAACCCATTAAGTGTTTTACATATTGTTAAATAGACGGGAGGATTAACACAAAATAAAAAAAAAACTTACGACTGCTTCGAAACACTTGTAAATAGTTTAGAACACCAGATGACGTGTCTGCAACCTGCGATAGTTTTGAAAAACACTCTTTTGCCTGAAAGTATGCATGAAACCACTGAAATTGCCTAATAGTAACAATTTACCAACGTGTTGCTATTTTTAGTCCATGCATAAGTTAGTGTGGGTTTTGAGAAACGTGCCCTCTAGTAAGTTTATGACTTACGCCTATGAGAGTTTTGAGAAACTACCCCCTGCTTCTTATAAATTAGTAGAATTTATTAACAAAACTTTGCTGAATTTAAATAATACAAATAAAAACTCTACCTCTACAAACTTTTGTTTTTTTATATCACATTTAATAAATTATTTCAAAAACAAAACATTTTTTTTTAAATTAAACAATAAAAATTATTTTTCAATACTAAATTATAACTATATATACATTTAATTTTATATAAAATATCTGAAGAAATTAGTATGAAAATTCCATTTATTGATAGATTTTTTCATTTTCGAATATCACTAATCCTCTGGTCATAGGTAGCTTTAATGGGTAGTGACTACCTAACAAAGGGCCTACTTTTTTTTGATTCAGCAACAATAAATGTTCTATGTAGTGACTCCTAATGGGAACTATACATAACAAAGAATCAATTCGGTCAATTTCACTACTTGCCTAGTGAAACAAATTCACACAAACATAACTGGGAATTCCTGGTCATGCAGGACATGCATACATCTTGTGTGTTGGTTTATGGCCAAACCCATAGCAACATCAGTTGCTGGGATGACTGGGTTTAGCTTTAGCATTGCTTTTATGAATGTGACTTCAAAAAGTTTATTTTTTCGTCCTTCATCTTGCTGAAATAAATAAATGTAATATTATAAGTTAGTATAATACTAATAAAACAAGTTGTGTTTCAGAAATAAGAAATGTGTACCTAATCTTGTGAATGTTGATTCACGATCTTGTTGATCTTGTGAATGCTGTGAATGTTACTTTACAATGATAGAAATTCTACAACTAAATTAAAATAGCTCAAAATTATATCATTAGGTATACCAATATTCTACTCCATGAATTTCATTTGATAAATACAAAAAGACAATTATGCAACTACTACATAATCACATAGGGGACTTGTCATTAGTTTATTTTATAGGAAATATTTACTATGTGATCTGTTGTAAGAAAACTCAATTATAATCTAATCTTGTACCCACTGTTTGCTGTCAATGATAATTTTTATATAATTTATTAAAGCTATAATATATAGGAGACTTCGCAAGACTCCTATATGTATCAGGCAACCAAACTAATGTTGACTGTTATATTATATGCACTGAACTAATTAGGGTATAGACTCATACAATTACAAAATATATCTGGGAGAGGTGGTATAAATTTTGCAAACAAATAAAAATTTTATGTAACATATCTAAATTCATATTTTATAAATTAAACACAAAATAGATTTTTCGAACACATTGTATTAGTTTATTATATCTATAGTTATCTATAGTATAGAATTATATAACATTATGAAAATCAATATTTGTTTAGTAAATATACTTTTGTGTTGAATGTTGTAATTTGCAAAAAAAAGTGTTCTGCATATCTATTATATATGTATAATAAATAAAATTGCACTTACTGAATACCAGTATTCAATCATACAGAACAATTTGCTGAAGCATGACAGTACAAACAAACAAGAACCATTCAAAGCATGAAGTCTGCCAATTTTATGAACTTTCCATAATACCAGAGAATAGAAGGGGTCATTTATTTTCTCTAGGTATGCATATAATACAAAATGTGATAATAATCTAATCATTATAAATTTTAGATTATATACACAAATGCATAATAGTCAGTCAGATAAAAAGTGACCAAATGTTAATCGACAGAGGAAAATATAAATCGATATGTGTGACCACTAACAACATGAATCTTATAAACCTTATAATAGGAAAACATGCATTTTATCTAACCAATCAGAATAGAGTTGTCTTTTAACTCTCCTATATATTCTGCACATTGTGACAGGTGCCTTCAACCAATGAGAATGTTTTCCCCTTTGTCCAGCTGGTTTTTATAATTGGGAAAATGACACTTCCCAAGCAGGACAATTTAAACCAATCTACACTGATTTCAGTGATATTTTTTGTTGTTGCTTCTATCACATTATAAAGTCATAACCCATCTGAAGGGTCACCAGTAAAGAAAGTTATTTGGGCAAAGAATAGTGTATCCACCATAGATACATACATATAGTAAATATCCCTTTACCATTAATTTCTAACTGATTATTATTGTTCCTTAAAATTTATTATATTTGCAATCAATTGTACCATAAAATTCCAGATTTTGGAATAGTCACAAATTTCAATTTTGTTTAAAATTTTGGATTGGAATTATAATTTAGCTGTTCTTAGTTTGAATTAGTCTAGTCTGTATTGCCAATCTGCAACCTTTCTGGTGCACAAACAACCCAGCAGTTTTGGGGAATTGTCCAGTTTGGTAATCTTACTATCGACAGACAGACAATCAATTATATATTAGTTAGAGTAAGATATTGAAATTTTTGTGCAATACTATTTAATTTCAGGCATCCAGTTTAACAGCCCAAGGAACCTAATCTGATGTGTTTGGACAATACATTTTAAAAACCTTAATTCGAACATAATCTGTATATGTTTAATAATAATTATACATTTAATAAATCAGATTCTCTATATAGGGGTACATTCCTCTTTAATTGATTCTATTGAAAGTGTTGTTTTAATTTTGTACACATCTAAAAGTTTTCAAACACATAGTTAGTTATATGTATAAAAAGATTTCATTGCAACCCATATTACTCTTGACACACAAACAAATTATTTAATTAATATATCACATTTTAATCATTTAACATTTCAGTCTAAACTAAAAATGGTAACAGTGTTTGGCGCTGGACTTCTAATAGGAGTTGCCCTTGCAGTTATTATTCCTGAGGGAGTGCATGCAATGTACTTTCCACCAGGGAGTGGGAGTGAATCGCTTTCATCAGGTGTAGTTGCTGCTGCTCCACCCAATTCTCATCGCAGTCATGATCACTTAGAAGTTGGTAAAATCAACCGCCGATTACTTGATGATTTATCTGAGTTACCTTCAAGTTTAAAAGTAAAACTAATAATTTTTCGATATGTTTTGTATACATCCATATCCAGTTATATCTGTATATTATATATAGTTATATCTCTATGATTTCCTCTCTATATAATGTATAGTATAATCATATCTCTATGATTTCCTCTCTATATAATGTATAGTATAGTTATATCTCTATGCTTTCCTCTCTATATAATGTATAGCTAGGTTATATCTCTGTGATTTCCTCTCTATATAATGTATAGTATAGTTATATATCTATGCTTTCCTTTCTATATAATGTATAGTATAGTTATATATCTATGCTTTCCTTTCTATATAATGTATAGTATAGTTATATTTCTATGATTTCCTCTCTATATAGGACGCTAAAAAGCTAAATCAAATCCTAAAATCCGGTAGTATTGTTCAGCAAATACCCGAAGACACTAACCATGCAGGGATTCCATCATACGAAAGTTCTAGTCACAGTCATCACAAAGAGGGTACTGCACACCAGTCGATTGGTTTGGCGCTTGTCTTTGGTTTTGTATTTATGATGATTGTTGATCATATCAGTAATATGACTACTTCTGCACGAGGTAATTTTATTTTTTGTTTTTCTAATATTTCTTGAGTTTCGGAATTGTTTTTATCAACTATAATTTCACTATATTCTTCACATTTGGCATAAGAGTGTGTTATTGATGTGTGAAATTAACAAACAATGAGCTTATTCTAATTTTTGACAATTTAATTTAAATAAAAATACGTAGTTCAAATAATTTCATTATTGTAACAATCTTTATATCCAGCACAAAGCTTGTTCTAACATCAATTATGTGAAACATGTCTTTATATCCAGCACTAAGCTTGTTCTAACATCAATTA
>JAUZNC010054912.1:0-14574 GCA_034780395.1 Vannuccia rotundouncinata | reverse complement strand
TTGCGATTGCTACGGTAACAACGACATCCCACGACCTACACGAAGTATTTGGTGGTGGAAGATGTAACATTCATTCACTATCCAAATATGTTCATAATATGGTATATTACTTGTGTACCAAATTTGGTGATTTCTTCAAATAATGCGCAATAGGTGTTAGCTTAGCAGCCCCAAAACACGAAAAATTGATAACTAATGCTGCAGTATGTCTCTAAAATATGATTATTGTTCTATATAATTAATATCTATGGTATTTCTATGTCATTATCTACACACAGCCCGTCGAATCACATCTGCCGCTGGCACAACCATCACTCTTCCCAAGAGTCTCACCCAGAAACCTTTCACTCCGGTAAAACCCAGCCGGAACGCTGCCGGAAACTCTCGACAAGCCTCCAAAAAACCATCTCCAATCGCTGATAAGTCAGAATCCACCTCGACTGCAGCAGCCAATCGAGTTGTTCCACGTGGCAAACAGATGACATCTCGCAGGTCTTCAGAGAGTGCAGCCTGCAAGTTGGCTGGAAGTGCCACTCCTCCAAACGTGTCTTCATCACCTATCACTTCCCCGAAACCCGTTAAACGACCCGCTAAAACTGGTGAGCAATCTAACTGTTTCAATATTAACCTGTATTGTAATATATTTACTTTTATTTATTTCAGACGCAACTCCAGCAGCCAAAACAAAGCCCTGCTCGACAGCAGGCAATAAGGCCCGTATCCCCCGAGCACCACCTTCCCCATCTGGCACACCTCCTCCTACAATAGCTACAGCGAACAGCCCTCGGGCCGCTCCGGCCGCTGTGATTCGTAGACGTCCAATGGCCAAGGTGACCGGAACAGCCGTCCACAAGAAGCTGTTGACATCCCCTCCTCAGGAGAATGGGAACACTACTGCAGCTAGAGAGGACGAGGACTGTGCCGATAACTCTGAGGATGAAGTCTGGATCACTCGGCAGGAGGTTTGTCCCCAGTCCATAAGAGCCTCGGAAATTGATGTCAATCTGTCCACCACTTCGACCAGTCACAGCCCATCATCTCTCGTCGCGACCAGTCCTCATCCGCAGGGATTCAAAAAGCCACAGAACGCGGTCACACCCTTCTATCGATCGCTTCCGTCTGCGTCCGTTGTTGTGGCGGGTAAAAATGCTTCCCAATCATCCGTGAGTAGTACTGGCCAATCAGAATGTGATAAGAAACTGATCGATACTGTTGGCTGCGAAGCACCGGTTGGTCGAAATAACAACGCAGAGAATGCATCAACAATTAACGTAAACAGGGGGACCCTACTCACTTCGAACTAGCCAGTGATATTTCATTTGAATTTATACTGCATTGATTTCCCGGTTTAATAAACAAATATGTTCGCATAAAAAGTTAATTTGACATGACGTCAAATTTTTTTATAAAAGGTATTATTTAATCTGATAAGCGACTTTAATATTCTGCAAGTCTCTTTATACAAGTTCTTGACACCTTGATTGTCTTCTTTACTGCCTTTACATTCATATTTATCTCACTAATTCTATCTTTTATGTGCCATCGATTACTTCTTACATTTATGTTTAATTTGAATATATTGATTATCATTTGTGTAAATAGCTGTCTTGTCATTGTTATTCGTCATTTTGAGTAATACCACTACTGACGTTTTTTTTGTTCTAAAAATACAAATTTTTGATCTCCTTAATTAAATGTTATAATTATATAGTTAGAATTACATTTTTTCTTGATTGCCTGTACATACTACTATCAAACATTACTTATTGAAATAAGCCAAGTATCGTAAATACAAACTGTAATTATTGTTTTATGTGTTGTTTACGTTAAGCACGGATATTTATGTTGTTTGGTAATGTTTGCGTGTGGAAGTGATTTCTCTCACTATCTTTTTTAAATAGTAAAATCTGTAATTATTTCATTTGCTCTTCGTTTTATATTATTTCCTATTGGGTCTATGAATTATTAGGATATTAAAGTTTTGAAATATCATTTTTATAGAAGTTAATTATAAATTTTTCAATTTAAATCTTGATTATAATATCAATTTCGGTTTATATTATATCATATTTTACATATCTTATATTACATCATATTTTATCAGGTAGAATAATAATAATATAATTCAAATGAAATAAAATTATAATTTTACTTATACCATGATGTATTGATTCTCGAAAAAGTTTTATTTACTTTTGTTATCGAATTCTATAAAAATTCAATTAAAAATATTTTTATAATTATAATATGTTGACTATAAGTCTTTTGCAGATCTTACAATTAATTATGAAATTAAGTCTCATAGTGGCAACTTTTTATTTTATACAAAATATTATGTACAGCGATAAAGTAATGCACTTGTTTATAATATCCATTTTAAACCATACATAGATACAGACAACAAGCCTACCGGCTTAACCTATTCTTTGCATCAGCCGCTGTTGAAAATAATCCGCAATATTTATTTTAATTGATGAATTATCTCAATGATATAACCTTAACTATTAAAAACATTCAAAGTAAACTCAGGACATACATCAATAGTCCATAAAGGAACGATTTGATAGAAACAAATCTCTTGGGTCAGATTGCTCCTTATTAATAGTTGTTTCTACTAGGTATTACTTTATTTAACTGTAGTTGTGTAGGATCATGTTGGCAATTAGGCTAATAATATTTTTAAAAACTTATAGTTATACCTACAAATCAGATGTTATTTTCGTAAGAGCTAACACAGTTTGCGGTATATAATTTCTTTTGTGGTATGAGCTAACACCATTTTGCAATGTTGGCTGATAATAAAATACATATTAGAATTGTAAGATTTAATTTATTTATATTCAAATAAATAATATTGATTGTGAATATGTTTAGAATATAGGAGTTACTTATATCGAATAAATGTTTTTTTTAATATATTTTATAATATCTATCATGGTACATCTTTATTTTTGATTAATTATTGGAATAGACTGCCTACACAATAATTATTATGTATCTTCTAAGCTTAATGCAGAAAATCAATAATTAGTGTCGACAAAATAAAGAGTTATCGATTATTTAGCAGGTAAGCTTTTTTACCTGGCTGAATCATAGACTAACTAGTGAAAGCTGGCATGTATGTCTATTATATATAATATAGTTTAATTTTTATATGAGACATATAGGCAGACTGTTACAATAATTAATCAATAATTAGTTAGTAATCAATAATGATTGTAATTATTGATTTCCAATTAATTAATCTAGAATTTTTATTATTTAATAAATTACAATCATAAGATTTATACAGATTTTAAGATAAATAATTATTGATTTTAAATAATTTAGAATGTTGAAGTTACTTATAAATAATACAATGCCTTTTTAAATTTAAAAAATATCGATTATATATATACGTATGTTAGATTGCATAGGTTCATGTCAGCTTGATTAAACTATTTTGGAATCTATTTACTCATTCTTGTCCATCCATCCTACATTTATTTATTCGTTATTGGCTCTGACAGCCAATAATGGTGAAGGAACTCATTTCAATCCATCTTGGACAGGCTGGAGTACAAATGTCCATGGCTTTGTGGGAGCTCTTCTGTATGGAACATGGAATAAATAATGCAGGAAGTACAAATGATGAACCACCCGCTGACTACTGGGATGCTTTATTTTATCAATCATCACAAAAGAATCAGTATGTTCCGCGAGCATTGCTAGTGGACTTAGAGCCCACAGTAGTTGGTGAGTTATAGAAAAACCGCTCCAAAATGTATTTCTTGCAATAGTTGAAACTGTGATTGGTTAAAATAGTGTTTTTTCTGAATTGAATTTATGAGCAAGAGAGATTTCAGCGATACTATGAAACTTAATTTTTTGTAAAATACTCATTTTATGCGTGAATAGACGCGGATCAATTTATTAGGAATATCTTATTATTTTATTAATTTAATCAACATATCAATTTTAAACGTTTGATATAAGGTAAATAGGAAACTTTTAGCTTCAGTAATTTGTTAAAAGTATTTAAGATTTGTGATTCGGTTATTTTGCTATTATCTCAAAACGGTCAGGCAATCATATTGAAATTAGCGTATTTTCAATTTTAAAAGTTTTTAGGGCAATTAGTCTACTGCACATCTAAGTTTAAGCATTAAATACCCTTTTTATTGCTACAAATATCAGAAATCTATCCGCAAATTTATACCATATCACATTGTCCCAAAATTCAAACTTTATCAATTTATTCTTTTGTGATTTTTTTATTTTTTCAAAATATTTTCAACTATTGATGAACGAGAATAAAAGTACAGTTAATAAAGTTTATTCTGATTACAGAAATATTTGAAACATCTTTTTAAAATATTCCCCATCCTTAAATGTTTTAAAATTACGATGAAATTTCTGTAATGTTTAAGAAATATAGTTTTTATATTATAACTTGATAACTTTAAATAAAAATTCAAGTTTAACACAAGTTTATTGAAGTTTATTTAAAATAATTTTTTTACCGATATTCCTTAATTTGTAATCGTTTTTCTTTCTGGCCTATGGCATGCTCAGAAAGAATTTATGCATTTGCTTATGTTTATAGTTTGCAGTATCTAATTAAAACTTAACATTATTCTATTTTTATGCATGAACAGATGAAGTTCGTACAGGCACCTACCGACAACTCTGGCATCCTAAACAGATTCTCAATGGAAAGGAAGATGCTGCGAGTAACTTTGCTCGGGGCTATTATTCACTTGGTCGTGAGATCGTTGGGGAAATTATGAACAGAATCAGGAAGCAGACCGAAATGTGCGATGCACTAAGTTGTTTCCAGTGTATTCACTCGTTCTCAGGCGGAACTGGATCAGGATTAACTTCTTTAATCATGGAGAAGCTCACCGATGAGTATGGCAAAAAGTTCAAATTTGGTATCGGTATTTATCCGTCTCCACGATTATCACAGGCTATAGTAGATCCATATAATTCAATACTTCACAGTCACTGTTCACTTCAGTACATGGACTGTGTCATAATGATGGACAATGAATCTCTATATAACTCGGTGGTGAATGCCCGAGTGGACAATCCTTGTTTTGTTCATTTAAATCGTATGGTTGCTCAGATCCTTAGTAGTGTTTTCCTGTCTCACAGATATCAATATAGTGGATCACAGCATGCAGATAGCTGTGAATTACTCACCAATTTAATACCTTATCCGCGAATTCATTTTCCACTTATTTCGCATGCTCCCATGATGAGTTTCACCGAGTTGCAGCACACATTAATCACACCAAGCAGCCTTATTGATTATGTATTTGATCCGCTAAGCCAAACGCTTAGCTGTGAGCCTTGGAAAGAAAAATATATTTCATGTGCTATGCTGTTCCGTGGGGATGTCTGCTTGTCCGACGTTTTCAACAGCATTTCCAAACGAAAAGATGACAGAAATCTTTCTTTTGTAGATTGGTGTCCTACTGGGTTTAAAATAGGTTTAACTCGTTATCCACCAATACAAGTTCCAGGAAGCTACTTTGCTGTGTCGGATAAAAGCGTCACAATGCTTGCAGGAAATCTCGCTGTGAAGGATGCCTGGTGCCGAATTAATAATAAATTTGATATAATTTTTCGAAAGCGCGCATTTGTTCACTGGTTTATTGGAGAAGGTATGGAAGAAGGGGAGTTTCTAGATGCTCGAGAAGACCTGGCTGTACTAGAAAAAGATTATGAAGAAGTTGGGATGGACACAGATTCGGAAGTTCGTGAAGAACAGCAAGAGATTCCACAGGTTATTGGTCCAAGCGAATCTCAAAACATTACAGAAAAGAAAAGCAGCTTGGTTAGAGTAAATACTTCTCAAATGTCAAAACAAGGAAGTCATATGTCCCGACAAGGAAGTCATATGTCTCGACAAGTAAGTCATGTGTCAAAACAGGGAAGTCAAGTTACAAGATCCTCAACCAATATGAGAAGTTCTAAAGGTGGTAACACGGACTACAACCGCGAAAGCACAGCACAAAGATCTTCTAGACATGGAAGTGCTTCTAAACAATATAGGGACAGTGAATTCGATGATGGTAATAAAGCAAATTACATTGAGATTACAAATGAAGTTGTATTAGAAAAAAATCGTCAAGAAAGTCAACGAACCGCACGGGATAATAGCATCTCCATTGGACAAGATTTATCAAAACCATCTGAAAGGTCTGCAAGGAACAGTCAAAATAGTGCTTGTGATTTGGTGATCACTGCAAATAAAATACCCCAGAACAGTCCAAATCGAAAATCTGAGGTAACTGCTATGGACAATGATATTCATTCAGACAATATAATATCTGTATCAATTCAAAGAGCTTCTTCTAATCATGACGCAAACGAAATTCAACAAGATAATACCGCAAGATCAGCGGCGAGTGCTAGAGAAAGTGGAATCCTACGTGAAACTAGTCAAAGATCCGCTGCGACTGCTAGAGATAGCGGAACTTTACGTGAAACTAGTCAAAGATCCGCAGCAAATGCTAGAGATAGCGGAATTGTACGTGAAACTAGTCAAAGATCTGCGGCGAGCGCTAGAGATAGCGGAATCGTACGTGAAAATAGTCAAAGATCCGCTGTAAGTGCTAGAGATAGTAGTCAAATATCCGCTGTGAATGTTAGAGCTAGCGGAATTGTAGGCGAAAATAGTCAAAGATCCGCTGCAAGTGCTAGAGAAAGTAGTCAAATATCTGCTGTGAATGTTAGAGATAGCGGAATTGTACGCGAAAATAGTCAAAGATCCGCTGCAAGTGCTAGAGATAGCAGTCAAATATCCGCTGTGAATGTTAGAGATAGTGGAATAATGCGTGAAAATAGTCAAAGATCCGCTACAAGTGCTAGAGATAGCGGAATTATGCGTGAAAATAGTCAAAGATCTGCGGCGAGCGCTAGAGATAGCGGAACTATGCGTGAAAATAGTCAAAGATCTGCGGCTAGTGCTAGAGATAGCGGAACTATGCGTGAAAATAGTCAAAGATCTGCGGCTAGTGCTAGAGATAGCGGAATTAGTCAAAGATCTGTACTGTCGCAAAAACTTTCAGGTAGTAAAAAAGACAGCGAAATTCGTGATACTTCAGTTGAAGGTAGCCAGATACAGATATCTGTTAGGGATCTTACTAATTCTTCAAATAGAGAAATTGAGAAGGAAAATGAATTGCGCCGTGAAAGTAGTAAACGTGCTGGATTTAATGAAAACACAGCGTCAAAGGTTGGAGTAGAAGTTAAAGATGCTCCAGCGACGGGAACAATTGATGACGTTAAATCATTATTAGATAATACATTGTCCAATTCGAGAACTACTTTAGATTTTAATAAGTCGAATGTTTATAGAGATGGGTCCCATCAGAGAAAGTTTTCCAATTTTACAGCTTTGGCAAGACAAGAAGAAAACGAAGAAATTAATATAGATGATGACAACCAAAATAACTATGCGAGACATTTAATGAGCAGTTGGACACCAACGCTGACTCCAATGCTTTTGAATCCAGGGCAAATTAGGGATGATTCAGATTTTGAAAGTAATTTAAGTCTTTCAGATCGCCAGTACCCATCTATGCAATATTTGCAAGATAGTAGTTTACAAAATTCTGTAGACTCAGTAAACAATCCTTCCCATAATTTGGAAACAATGAAAACTATTAGTGACGAAGAAATGTTCTTTACTAAACCGGTCAAAGAATTGGAACTTCAGTATGGCAAGAATAGATCAGCTATTCCAAATTCTGAACTTACAGAACTTCATATTGCTGAAGAAGAACAAACTAGTTCCCAAGCCGGTACAATTCCTGAGCGTTTCTCCAGCTCTCCATCGGGCTTTTCCACCACTCGAAAGAGTTGTTTTACTTCACATCTAACACGACGTGACTCCACCAACACTATTGTTTCTTCAGAATATCTCCATGACAGCCTTCACTGTTCTAATTGGGTGAACAATCATAATCGTGTCCCATTTCAGTCGAGCCTTCCTGGATCTAGTTGTTTATCGTTGTGGGAGGAAAACAGTGTCATTAATGAACATAATACCGAGTTCAATATCGAGCTAAACTCACAACTTGATTTGGAGTTGGACGAAATACGCACCACAACGAACTCACCACATATGGGCACACATCCCAACTCTCCGCACACTCAAGGGACACAGAAAATAATTGAACATCTCCAGAGTTCGGAAAAGGTACGAAAGGAAGTATTATTTTTCATTCAACAGATGAAATCCCAACTCAGTACAGCAGTTTCGGGCAATTCAGTTGAGGACAATGTCAAGTCCATCATATCAGCAATGTCATCAGGTAGTTATTCAGAAAGTCTGTCAGATTTTCCAGTGAATGATAAGTCAGAATTGTCGGCTGGCTGTGAGCTTGGTCAAAGCTTACGAGAAGCCAACAATCCGAGTAAACACCATGACCTTGACAACTTAGTTACTAGTAGTAGAATAAATCCTCAAAAATATTATAAAAGTTTGAGTTACAGTAATTTAGAGTTTATAGATGTAGAATCAATTACCGGACTGCACGATAGCAGTCCGTCCTCGGCAGACGACAATGACAGTCAGCCCTCAACACCAAGCAAAACCATCAGCGAATATGGGGATCAGGAATCGCTAGACTTTTCCCTGAAAAGGGGTTCAGCGGGTGTCTATCGAAGTGTACTCTCAATTCCCATTGCCAACACAGAAGAACAGTTGCTGGGTGTGAGAATGAATGCTCAGCAAGCACTCAAAACAGGGAGCGCGGGGTGTTTACAGCCAACTTCGGAAAAGCAAACGGATTCCCGGAATACATTGAAATACTGTTCCACTAAATATATTCAATTAAACTAGTCATGCATACCATTTTCCTAGTACAGTTTGTATTAGTCTTAATGAAGTTGTACCATCTAATCGCATATAATTCTTTACTTCTTTACATATAGTTAATAATTCATCAATTTGTGGCACCTGGCGCACGTATCCGTCATTACTTTTAGTGAAACGAGTTTCACAACTCTATTTACCAAATGTTGACTTGACATATCTATCTATTCGTACAATTTTCTATCATATATTTATATAACATATACATAGTGTATTTTTAATTTTCATTCTTTACAAATCTTATTAGATACAATTAGTAAAACATAACGAAAAACGTTTTGGCCAGCATGTTATCTCTATGCCATATTATAGAATACAATAATAAAACTTCTTTTCCTAGTTTAATTTGTTTCGTTATATTTATAGGGGATCTTATACTTTTGAACGAGTCAGGAAAGGTTTAGTGAAACAGGTTTACTAATTTCTGGTATCTAGTAAATTTGAGGAGTCTAGAGGCGAAAACACAACGTACAATAATATTACTTGCTTAACTTATTATGTCAATAGTTATGTTGAATATTACGCAAAATTGACAATACATAACATATAGTTTTAAGCATAAATAAGGTATAGGAAATTAACGTGTTATAAATAAGAACTATACTGAATTAAGTTCTTACAAATAAACAGGCTTTAATATTGTTCGTTGTTCGAAGGTAAATATTTAAAATGGGTTCTGCAAAAGTTCGTTAAAAGGTCCTTTATAAAGTTAAATTTTTAAAATTATTAAAAAAAAACTTAACATTTGTTTTGTTATTTAGCTTACTCAAGAACTTTAGTCAAAAATTGTGATTTTAAGGGAGGTTATGGTTTCGAAGGTTTATGATTATATATATATAATTATAAATACTAATATTTTTAAGTATACTACTTAAATAAGCACAGTAATAAGTTCAATAATGAGAAAATCTTTATGACAAATAACAATATTCATAATAGTTCATACTGTAAAATAATTAATATTTATGATTTTCAAAACATATTATCAACTTATAATTTTCCTGTAATATCCTTAAATGAAGGGTTTATTATGTTCATTTTTAAATTAAATGGAAATGTTTGTTTGTTGTAAAAAAATGTTAATATTATTTTTTTCAAATAAAAAAAATAATAAGATACTAATAGGATTTCAATAATAAGCTGTTAATCTCAATTTTTTCTATTAATGAACGATTTTTTGGATTATCAAAATAATCGAATAAATCTACTTTAGCAAATAGTAGGAAATTTATATTTAATATATCATAAGTAAAATGAAACAATAATGATATTTTGTTTAAATATTTTAATATTTATTGTCTTAAATAGTAATAAATGGTATTATAATTGCATAATATGACACATATAATTATACATATAATAAAATATCACTAAATATATTGAAGTGCCAACATTATAAAAAATAGTTCTAAGAGTAAAAATAATAAATATTTCATATATTAAGAAGTCAGTCGCCAAAGTTATAGATATATATATATATATAATAATTAATATTATTAATATTAATATTAATATTAATTAATATAATATTACTTCGACTGCACATTATTTTTTTACTACAATCGTATGCAAATGTATTCATTAAAATTTCTTTTCAACTGTTGCTTCTATACATACATAAGTAAGAATTTCTTCATGAACGTAATAATATCAGAAGGACGGAAATATACTTGCAAAAAGACTTGTTTTGGAAGATGTAAGCTAGCTCCTGGCCTCCCCCTGTTGGACACAGGACCAAAACATTGACCCCCGTCGATTGGCTCTCTCGTCTACCTAAAACTCATAGACTCTTTCAACTCTTAAAGTTCGCCCTCTGAGGATGTTGGTATATGTGTATCCGCACATCATTAAAATCCTCGGTAGGCCAGCTCGGGCGTCCAGTCAGAATCCTCCATGGTGCGTCTGTAGAAATGGTTGAAGCCGGTGCGAGAGCCGACCAAGTTGTAGAAAATTTCCGCTGTGAAGAGGTTGGACGTCCGGGCCTGCTCTAATGATAACTGGCAGACATTTGCATTACGCGTATTTGTAGGACCTCGACTACTAACTAAATATATATATATATACAGTAATCCACTCAATATGCCCTAACCATTACATAACAGGAAAACGGGAGAGCTTGAAGGTGTACAAATGCAATTTAAAAAAAATATATATCTGCACATTTTTCGCACTTATTTTTAGCGGGCTCCACACGGAGAGAATGACTCAGGTTTTGCCGTTCTTATCTATATAAGCCAGTTAATTTATCGGGATATGCCTAACTATAATATGGAAATATCAGCTGATTCCAGGTATCCGATAAGAAGCTTATTATATATACAAGCATTATTTTGATAAAAACATATACAGATAATTACCGGAACGAATCGCTTGGCTAAATATGTATATAAGCAGCTATAATCTTAAAAGTGCTGACACCAGAATAATTCCGTCTTCGATGATTGACAGAAAAAATGGGATGTGTTAAAAAATTGTTAGTTTATAATTCAATACTTGGTGATTTTACTGATGATAAAAATGACAAATTCACTTAATTATAATCTATAATGTTTAGTTTGTTGAATGTATATTGATATATTATAGTTTTGTTTTTATATTTAACCAAATTATTAGCTTGGTAGAATAGTATATATTTTCGTTTATCATGTATTTATAAATTATTCCATATTAATTAATAAAGTGGTCCAAATCATAAAAAGAATATATGTATATTTAGCACAACAAAAAATTGTGTTTAGTAGATTTTAAAAACAATCATAGATTGTAAATAATTTGGCAAGATTGTAAAACTTTGTGCTAGGTTATAAAACATTATGCTAGAAGAAAGTTGTATATCTCCCTTGGCCGCATAGTAATTCATTATGTTTTATATCTGTTTATTCATTATGCTTGTTTTAAAAACATTTTCTAGATTGTAAAATATTCGGCTAGATTTTAAAATATTGTGCTATATTTTAAAACAGTATGTTAGATTGTGAAACTTTGGGATAGATTGTAAAATATTCGGCTAAATTGCAAAATATTGTGCTATATTTTAAAACAGTATGTTAGATTGTGAAACTTTGAGCTAGATTGTAAAATATTCGGCCAGATTTTAAAACATCTGCTAGATTGTAAAACATTGGAATAGATGGTAAAACTTTGTCCTAAAGGTAACACGCATAGACTGTGCAATTAAAGTGAATATTATTTATAAAACAAAATGTTGGTACTACATATCTGAATATATATAAAATGTCGCAAAATATATTTTAAAATAATTCTATTTATTTTGATCTTATATTTCGTTGTCAAAATTAATTAAAACTCTAACTTCACGGCGTTTATATGTCTAAGAAAAGTGTATATTGATATATATAATAATTTAATATACTTGCAAAAAATATACTTAATTTACCTAAATTTTATTTTTATATCTTTTTAAACTAAAAAATTAACTTCAATTACAATATAAATTGTTATTTCGTAAATTCTCAATAACAATTTAAAATGTTTAAAAAGATGGTGTTTATGGGTGTGTGTGGTCCAGATTCAGTCATTTGTCAGTCATTCTTATTATTTTGTATCTTTCAGTCCATATAACTCAGAAAAAAAGGTATAGAAACATTTTTTAATTGATATTATAATAATGATTAATAGATATATATTGATAAAAGGTTTATCAATTATTGGCAGTGTGATATGAAACGGAATGTGTCTAAAAACGGGAACAATTTGATGGTAGTTGTTCATTAAATATGATATGATCGGCCAGAATATGGATTAAAATAAAAATTCCTCTAAACATTATTGGAATGTCAGATGTGGATTTATGTATAGTTCCATTAATTACTATATAGAAGAGCATACAAATTAGAAAACAACGATAAAAATATAAAAATTTGCTATAAGTTTACTATATATAAATTGTTTTTTTTTTAGCTTATAATAATTACATTAAAATTTTACCTTTTTATCTATTTTATACATTTATGGTCTCCATAATATAATGTATTTAAGCTATAATAAAACATTTTTTATATACAAATAACCCTTATAATATATAACATTTTGAACCTTTCAATTATAACATTTTGTGGATATTATAAGTTAGTAATAAATTTTTAGAAATTATCAGAATACAAGTCTATTTTTATATATTACAGTAAAATTTTTACCACAATGAAAAATCTTTGAGACATAAAAAAGTTTTAATTTAATAAGTTTACTGTATTAAAACTTAACAAAAATAATGTCGTCATTAAGTTATGCAAGTTATGAATTGTAATTAAATTATTGTTTTGTAACTCGTACTTTATAACACTCAGAGTTATCAATGTTGAGAAATGTTTGGTTTAACGTGTACTAAAATATACAATATCATTATAGTATTTGATACTATTTATAAAGCAATTTTGTTAGTAAAGTTAATATTATTTTCTTTATTAATATCCAATCTGTTCAAGGAAAAGAAAATCTAAACGTGATTTCTAAATATGAGATCCACCTCATGTTATATCGAAATATATATATATATATTATGTTCCAATTAGCAAATACATCCGTTTATAAATTAATAATTAGTTGTATCACAAGTTACATTACTAAATTTAAGTGAAAATGCACTATCTACCAGTGGCAACATATAAAAATACAAAGCAACATTAAAAAAAACTCTTTGATTGATAGCTGTGTATTTTGATGACTAATGTTATACCACTATAATATACTCATTACAAATTTACAAACGACTTCAGTTTGACACGAAATAAAAGGTGGCTTCGTGTAATGAATAAGGGGCGGGACTAAAGAGTTGCACCACCTATAAACTAATCCAATTAAGTGTAAACTATATAGGCCACTGATAGGGTTGACATTATATCTATTTCAAACATAATATTTATAGACAGTTTTTATTGTTTAAAGGCGACATTGAATGGCGTACAAATTGTACAGTGGTGTGACAGGAGATGTCAACAATATAGGTATCTACTATAATGCATGATTTCTCTCTATACCGATAAAATTATACGGAAATATAGTCTAATAATGGTTGAGTTCATACATAGAAGAGTTCAAAACTGATTTTATCAGAATCCACGTGATGTAATTTTTAATTGATTGCTATAAGTAAATTTTGATTAATAATTTGTTTAAAATACGAAAAGAACGAAATTTTCCATTAATGTCAAAGAAAAGCCTTTTATAAAAAAATTAATAAATTAAATTAAAAATATTTTTTCTTCAAACTTAGTGGTTGTGTGTATATGCTGTCGTATAGAAATGAGAAAAATGTTGAGAAGGTCGAATTAATTATTATAGTTGAGTGACTGAATATACGAATTGACTGCAATTTGTCAAACACCCTTTATTATGAATAAAAACATTAACTGTAGTACTATAGTAACATATGGTTAAAAATTTCTTGTTATTTATGTGATTTTCTGCCTTTTATTTAATGATTTATTGAGCTAAATTTTAGTAAATCAGACGTTTGTACTCCGTAGACAAATGATTTTAAATAATACAATACAATACAGTTCATTATAATACAATACAATACAGTTCATTATAATACAATACAGTTCATTATAATACAATACAGTTCATTATAATACAAAACAGTTCATTATAATACAATACAGTTCATTATAATACAATACAATACAATACAATACAATACAATACAATACAATACAATACAATACAATACAATACAATACAAT
>JAUZNC010054901.1:0-14576 GCA_034780395.1 Vannuccia rotundouncinata | reverse complement strand
CATTTTCTTGTGTCCACTTCCTCACAGGTTTGTTGTAAGTCGAGTAATGCTGTCCAGAGATTGCGTTGAGAGCCATTGTATTATATTTTTAACGTTATTAAATAATAGAATAAAATACTTTTAATTAAGAATTAATAGAGTATACTTCAGCTTTTATACTTTTCTTGAAATTCTCAAGATTTTTTTGTTATCCAATCCTGGCTTTGTTTACTGTGGGTGGTACAGAAAAGAGTTCTCCTCAATGGTTACTATTATTTCGCCTTTTATTTTTCAATATTTAATAATGAATAAAAAAACTTCTCGTATTTTGCTCTATCTTCATTCCTAGAATTTTTGCTTAGTACATTTCAAAAAATTAACAAAATTAGCACGCAACATTCTATAGTGTTATTTTATATACCTATTATGCTTTTTTTATTTGGAAGTTAACTATAAATGTGATTAAAGATATTAATTAATTTAACTGCTAATTTTGACATATATATGCATTCAACCAAGTCATAAATATCCTTTGAATATAATACGATGATTATGTCAGCTTTTTAAGAATGTTCATGATTTTACACTACATAATTCCTAAAAAATAAATAAGTAACATCATTCAGATTTTAGCAAAAATTAAGTATATCAAGATTTACTAAATCATTTTTTAAAATATTGTATCCACATTTTTTATGTGGGTTCAGCTCGATTAACTTGTGATATGCGAATAAGTAAGCCTTGTGAACTCAAATTGTTTAATTGATTGAAAATGGGATGAAGTTGTGTCATACTAATATGATGATAATGATTGATTAAATTAAGGACACATTTAAATGAATATAATTGTTAATTCAATAAAAAATAAAAATCATTTTAATAATTATTTAAAAATTCATATTTTTGTTCTATATATACTTGTAAGTAATATAACAGTTTCCTTGTTATAATTGGTTCTGTGAAGTTACAAGCTTTCAATGTTCACTACTTGTATATTGTTGTAGTTCTATGTATTCATAATCAAGTCATCCTTCCAAAATGCTCTTTTATATCTTTAAATAGCTTTATTAGTTTGTTATGGTAACAAAATATAGCAATTCTATTTTGGTTTGTTTATGTAAATAAATCTAAAGCTCTATAACAACGTAGTAATTTTTGTTCATAATTCCAAATACCTTTATTTATTCATTCATCAAATATTTTATGAATTAGATTTGTTGATTGTATTTCATTCATAAATGTTATACGTAATTAAATTAAAACCTGGCAAAAATAGTTTTTATTATGCAGCTGGGAATATGTCAAACAATTATGAATGTCTTTCTGTTTAATAATTCATATAAATTGAATATAATATAATAACAGGGAATATATTTATTTATTAACAGTAATTATAATCTAACATAGAGAACCATATACAAATTTCCATAAAAATAATCGTATATAGCGTGGTAAAAAAATCATTCTTAATTTAACCTGCTTTTGAATATAAAAAATTCAAAATTTTCGGTAGCTCTGATAAACTAATTCAGTGATCCTAATTTTTTCTTTTCTATTTTTATAATAACTTATTTGTTTTATAACGTCATCAGAATTTTTTTTAAATACTTTAAAATGAAATAATGTGCGATTAATAATTAATTGAGATATATAAAAAATTATTTTCAAAATTAAATCATTACATGAATTAATGTTATATTATGAGCTATAAATTCTAATTTCTAATTTGGATAAATTAAATATTTCATTAATTTAGTTAAACATAAATATTATTGTTTCTTTGAACTCTTCTTACTAAAGGAAAAGAATGAAAACTGTTTCGTAAAATTTGATACTTAACTATTGTAAAAAAAATTTCTTTAATTAACATTTCTTTGGACGTAAATCAACCTCATTCAACCCAGTAAATCAAAAAATTATTTTAAATTATTATCTTTAGATAACATTTGTTTTATGAATGACCGCGCCATTATTTCGAATTCAACTTGATATAACTTCGTATTCAGTGAGTATAAATTCCCTTGAAGTTTTAAGAATGACCGCGCCTTCGCATTTCGAATGCAACTTGATGTAACTTTGTATTCAGTGGGTATAAACTTCCTTGAAGTTTTATGAATGAAGTTTCATTGTATTTTTTTACCTGCGCCCATACGCCTTCATATTTCTATTTCTGATTACATTAGAATACATTAAATGTATTATATTTTGCCTTAGAAATATAATAAATTTGTGGAAAAATTTGACACTTGGATCATTTTTAAACTTTGTTTTATTTTTAACGAAGCTATAATATTTCCCACGCTGGATATTAACTACCCACCTGTTATATATATATTAGTGGTACAAATATATTAATATTAATTAAATATTTCAAAGGTTTTATAATTTTGTTTAATATACATAAAAATGATTAAATGGTTTTATAGAATATGCAATTAAGAAATATTTTTTAATTGCATATTTTTATTGATATATATTCAAACAAAACATTTTGTGAAATTATTTTAGTAAATAATTTAATTTTATATTTAAAAATATACATATAATATTTTGTTGTGAATAATAAAAATTTATTAATGAATATATCAATTTAACATCATCTATACTTCAAAGATCGTCACTATTATTTTTCATCTATTTTTTATTTTTTTTTTATAATTTAATGATTGGGGCAGTATTACACATTGACAATAAACAAAAGACCGGCAAACACAGAGTTGTTTAATACATAAATAACAAAAATTAAGGTATCTATTCCTGCCATAACGTCGACGTAGGCTGGAAGATGTAGGCTGCAGTAAGACAAAATACTCGTCGTAGACAGAGGTTGACCCGTACACTATGCGTGCACGTTTTGAGAAGTATTTTCTCTGGATTAAGATGATGACTCAGAGTGGCATATTGGAAATACCGGTGACCTAAGCTTGCATACCTATACTCCCAAAGGTCAAATAATTTCATTCTGCATTTCTGGCACACAACTTTCACTCTCACTTTCACTCTCACTTCGTAGGTATGCAGTACAGTTACTTTTTGTTCGAACACCCGTTGAGCATAAATTTTTCATTTTTCACGTGGGAGGATTCTGTACCTACTATCATCTATTGCAAAGACTTAGTTACTTATGTTATGCATTTAGGTATATGATAGACGTCACATAATATGCAATGCCTCTTTACACCACTGGACATGGATTTTTTTAAAAACCACCCATAGACTAAATTTTATTATCAGCTGGTTTACTTTCTCTCAATGACTATCTCTCTCAATGTTGGCTTAGAAGTAGGACCATGTATGTCATGATGTAATAGCGTTATACTGTGATGCGTTACTGATTATTAGAAGGCTAGAGACATATTTCATTTACAAATGTTCCCGATTACGGATAATATTTTGTGTAGTGTAGGCGTTTGTATATAATTTTTTTAATACGCCTATAAATTGCACTTAATTAAAAAAATTTAACAAAATATAAACATGACATTTCGAATTGAGATTATCAAATTACATTTACATTAAATATATATATTTATTCAATTAAAGAAAATTTCTTTTTACAGTTCCCTTATAAATTCTAACAAAAATATATTTAAATTATTTACATTTTTTAATATAAATAAGTTATTTATAACTAAATATAGCTTTTTGATCTAGTCTAATAAGGTTTAATTTTGTTAAATAAATTACATCCGAATAAATTAATATTCTGTTTCATGTTTATTTACGAAGATAAAAATAGTTTTCCTTTGTTAGAAAAAATTGTACAATTAGCACCAGATTATTCACAGAATTTGGAAAAAATGTATAACAATTCTTTTTAATCGTTTTATATTTGAAACCATTCTTCAAAAAAATATAGAAATAGGTAAGGATCATATTCTATAGTTAAATTATTTTCCTATTTTTAAGATAATAATCGTTACAACCATAACACTAATAAATAGTTTACACAAAAGTATATTTATAAAATGATAAAAGAACTCTGTTTTTAAAAATTCATATTTTTTGAAAAACTTGAAATTATATAATCATTTAATTCAATTAATATTTTCAAAGTGCACATTATTTGAAGAAAATTCCTTTTCATGTCTCTTTTTGATAATTTATTGTTCAAATAATTTGTGGAAAATTACCTAAATATTTTAAAAGGGATAAATATTCAATGTAAAAAAATTGTATTATACTTTCTTTATAGAATAAATATAATTAAAAATATTCTGAAATTTTATTATTCAAACTATAAATAAAACGTTTAAAATTGGTAGTTTGAACCATAGATTTTTTATAAAACTTATAGATTGGAAATTTATTGAATTTCAGAATATTTTAGATTTTATTGAAGACACTATTTAAAAAAATAGCTCATTGATTTTAATTTTCTGTATAATTGTCAGAGAGGCACATAATAAAAAAAATATTAATTGTATTGTAATTATTGTATTATTGTATTAATTTCAATAATATTAGTATTTAATTATATACAATTAATGTAATTAATTTTATGGCAACAATCAAGATTACCGATACCGAACCATTATGCAATATAATTGTAATATATTTATGTATACTTAAATATATATATATATATATATATAACGAATAATGCTGTTAAAAAACTAAAAAACACGATTTTGTTATGTTATTTATTTTCTACTATTTTATATCGTATTTTAAAATTATATTTCTGTGCATTGCTCAATTTACCTCAGAAATATAAATATATAAAATCTGAAGAATTTATCCAATGTATTTTATATTAATAGAAAGAGTTATATGTTTACCTATTTTTATATTTTTGTGTAAGGAATAAAAGTTTTTAATCGTGTTTATAGTTATTTCTAAAACATACTAAATAAATCACTTATAATTTTTACAATTAAAAAAGTTGTTATTGTTATGTCGTAAAGCGGTTTCGACTTGGACTATATTTAGATTTTATTACGTCAAAACGTCAAGAAAATTAAAAATTGTGATTAATGTGATAATCTATTCCATTTGCAGCAAGCCATGCTTAAATAAATAATATATTCAAAAATTATCTCACATGACTTTAAGTTAAGTAGTTAAATTTAGATTAATCCGATTGTTTCTTTAATATCGCCATAAACTTATTTTTAGTTTTATACCACCATATGGTATATATAATTATTTAGAATATATCAATGGTATTAAGCAATATTTAAAAAATGTACTCCTTTTCAGTATGTCAAAGCAGGAAACAATTTTATTAAAAATTAAATCGCTATTTTTGATTATGGAAAAAATTTAAAAGTAAACTTTGTTCCTTGACTTTAAATACAATAGAATCATGCGATGCTTTTATTAGAAAATAATTGAATTTATTCACAAGTATCTACAATTTAAAATGGACTATTGAACCATACTTCTAGACAACATTCTATTGTGTTAGGTTAGGTCACTCACGCAAAATAAAATATATATATTATTTAATCACTTGGAATTTTTAACACTTCTTCAACTTCGCATGATTGGAACATGATTGCTTATACATAGCGGATAGTACACAACTGTAACTTAATATCGGTAATTCACTATTGGTGTGACCTTCACAACACTGAGTGATAATTATTATCAAAATATTACTCTGAAATCGGTTATATAATATTTTTTTATAAAAAGTTATATTTTGTTATAATAATATCAATACATAAATGTATCCCTATATATATCAAAGAATATAGAGCAAGACTATAAACTGTTTTAATCTATATATATTATATATATACATCTATAATATAGCTATATCAATAATCAATACGAAATTCGTGGGAGTTATTAATGCATTTATTATTAATTAATACAAGCTCTATATTCTCCATAGAAAACTACTGACTGTGACTTGTCATAGTTAGTAGTGTGTAAATTTAGTTGCCAACTATATTTTAGAGTGAGGGTTTTTGTCGCTCGCTCTATATTCTTTGATTCATATCAAATTGTCATCTATTTAAAAATTCTAAACTCCTTATATACCATTTGAATAGAATAAATGTCTATTTAAAATTGTCTCGACTATAAATTTTGTTACTTTTATATTTTTGCTATCACTCAGTACAACTTCATACAAGCAACTACATGTTTAAAGTACATTGGGTGTGTACATGACACTATACGATATCATAACAGGTTATAGTGGAGTGGAGTTTGCATGATGAGCTTTGTCCTTCCGTAAATCAGTTTTCACGCTGATAGTCTACTTTGACTTAATATAATCTTGGAAAATCGTCTTATATTTATTATGTCAAATAATCTTATTTAGTTTGGCGAAAAAGTCAGAATAAAGTCATCAGTGTAGTACAATAGATTAGTGTCTGTACGCGCACATACTTAAACAAAATTAGACGATACATGGGACTGAAAGCAAAATGATTGATCATTGTGAGTGTTCAAAGTTCATTTGAATGAGATCTGCTTACCGGATTTATGGCTATATTATGGATTATGGAAAAAGGTCAAAAATTACAGTTTTCATTTGGCGAACCTGGATTTGTATTGTATATTATGTAATAATGTTTATTGTTTTATATTGCAAGTATAAGACTACTTGAAGTATGTAAAACACTGTAAAAATATATCATAATTAAGTTATAAACATATGATATAATTAAATATTTAATTCGGTATTTCAAGATCGTAGCAACTCACTATTACAGTTAAAGAATTTACAGATGTGTTCTATGTAAATAATGTTTAATTTTGATTTAATGTGGGTAAAAAGTAAATATTGATATTGCGAAATGGTAAAACTATTTTTTAATTTATTTTCTGTATTTACTAAAAATTGATTAAAATGAATGGAAAGTTCACACAAAACATGACTAAGCGATTTAGCGAAACTGGTTTATGACCCGAACTGTCTTTAAATAGGACTAGATTTTGGACTATAGTATGCATCATGTGGCCAGAGCATTATTTAAACGGTACATTGATTCAAACACTAGTCATCCATTCTGATGATGCACTGCTAATTAAATTCTGCCCTCAGACGGTTTGTCTCCGCATTCCATATTTGTGACCTTTTTTACATTTGGTATAGTACCATTAATGGAGGGACACTGCAGCACACAACTAACTGAAATCCGGTTGTGGTTTGGTTGTGCCGTAACTCCACTGTTGGCCGCAAGGTGTATTCAAATCCAAGTAAATTATAGCTGGTGTAAATGATGATTCATTTCTGGGACATGCAATAAAATTACAATGTTCATAAAAAAATTCTGGAAATAGTTTTCTGTATAGGAAATTCAGTAAGTATTCTGACTATGTGTTGCTTAAACTGAATTGTTTAAAACTTTCACAGATAATAAATAATGAATAATACACACAATACTAAATGTACTACAGATTTTAGATGTTATAGCTGCATTTTTCTAATCTTAAGTAGAATATCAATCTCCAAGGGAGCAATTTAATAGTATTTTTTCAAACGAAATATAGATGGTTTAAAACTTTTACCGACAATATTTAAAAAATTTTCAATAAAAAATTCAAATATTTTTGTGAAGTCAATGTATTTAATGGGATAAATATTTTGTATAAAATATTATTTAAACATATAGTTCATTGTTAAATAATACATACACACGATATTAAATGTTCTACAAATGTTAAAGTAACATTTTACTAATCTTAAATTGAATATAAATTTTCTAGTGAACAATATACACTTAGTTGAATGTTTACTGGACGGCGGAATACAGTAAAACGATAAATGCAACACCGTTACATTTATAGAAAAATGTATGTATAGTTAATTAAATTAAAAATTAGATGAACATATACATAGTATAAATATATGAATGATAAGTAACGTCAAAGAGAATGAATATGTTGATCGAAAACATAAAATATTAAGCTGCAATAGTTTCAGATGCGATTTAAATACCTATTCAAACCGAATTTTTAAAATATTGTACAAAAAGATTGAAAACATACAGAAATGTACAATTGATGATGATGATGATAACACCCAAACTTTTCAACCATCAAACAAATTCTAAAGAGTTCTTCCTACATTTTAACTTCGAATGTACAACAAGAGCAGCATTTTTCATTACAATTTGATCATGCTCTAAGTTTGAGTATTTCCTGTAAATAGCATGCGCATCTTCCATGAAGTTAGCAATCTTTGTTTGAGGAATGTATTTGGTCAGTGGCAGCAGCCATTGCAGCAATCCTTTGGACTCGTTGTGTGACTTGCATGTGTAAGTTACATCGACCTCTTCACATAAAAGGACCTCATGTCCGCTATCAATGAGGTAAGATTGGACGATATTGGCGGGATTTTTGTTCATGTTCCAAGCAGACTTGTTGTTTTTAGTTAGCCATTCGGGTGCTTTTCGAAAGTTCTGAAATATAATTAGCAGCTGTAATATGTAATAGATGATGGTTAAAATCTACATGTTGCTTCTCAAAGCAAATTGATATTAACTACCTATATGCAGTATATAAAATATAACAAACATGTTCGCCAAATCACTTAATCAATAAACACGGAAAATACAGTAATATGTTTTAAAATGATTTTTTATGTGTTAGTAAAAGTTATTTTAAGTAACACATTTTCATATATTATTACAATCCAAAATTAGCTTTGTAAATATATTTTCTATAGTAATTTATAAATATGTTTCTTTTTAATTTATATCAATAAGAATTAATCTCTTAATAAAGCTTAGATGAAAAACAGCTGCAATCTGAATTCATTTAATTATATAAATATATATTTTATGGAGTATGATTTGTGCTAGATATAATCTGTCATACTAGTGAGGTCGCTTAGTGGAATTATCGTTACATACTGAATGACTGAATTTAAATAAAAATTTATTTATTTGAAAATTTACGTATTACAAATGTGAAATGGCGAATTTTAAACATGATGTGTATTTGTGTAAATAAGACATTTAATACATATATACAATATTATACGTATCAGCTTATATACGAAACAAATTAATATATTACCTATCTTACAACATTTGACAGACATTTAAAATCGAATTTTTTGAGTTGCGTAATATATTGCTTAATAATAACTTTTCAATGACCATACATGCAAAACAGAACAAGCATAAGTAGTATTCACATCGGCCCTTTACGGCTTTTAACTTGTTACATTACAAACTGTATAAATAATCCTCATTTTCAATTCTAACGAAACAATAAAACGCCTTACCTCAAGATAATCAATCCATTTTGGATGAAAAATCATCTGTTTCATTGTATTTCTGAAAGCTTCTGACGGTTTGATCCCGATAACGTGGAACGATTCGCCATCTTCCGTCATGATTTCTGCTATCTCCTTGAACACGCGCTCAATATCCTTGATCCAATGGAGCGCAAACGAACTGAAAACGAGGTCGAATTTATTGACACGGTAATCGTCTTGGATCCAACTAGATTTGTTCATGTCAGCTTCAAAGTAATGAATACATCTATGTTGAGAGTTGCGTTCCGAGAAATTGAGAAAACTCGGATTCTAATAAAAGAAAAAGTTATTTTTATATATTTCAAAATTTCTTTATTGTAGGCATATTTTTTACAAATTAATAAAAATCTTACCACGTCCAATCCAATTATATTATCGGCACTGCAGAAATTTTGTAAAAATTTAGTATTTTCGCCTGTACCACACCCAATGTCAAGAATATGCGAAAAACGCTTTGCATCCGTCAGATATGTTACAAGAAAATCCTGGGTCCACTGGCGAACTGGTTCACTATATGTGGAGTAATGTTGTCCACTTACACTGTTAAGGGCCATGGATATATTCTTAACTAGCGAAATGAGCAAAATAACCTTCCAATCGATGCTAATCAGGCAATGTGCCGAAGATATAATCTTTTGCGCTATGTGTTTCACACTGAGAGTGATGTAATCGAAGCAAGCATGACGTGGTATATCGATGAGTTACAACCGAACTACACAGTGTACTACACTTAGCCAATCAGTAGTGTACGAATTCCGAAATGATTAAACAACCCTATTTGTTGTCCAATTGATTACTATCAACTATTGATATCAAATATGTTGTATAATTTCGCCAAATATATTGTTTTGAAAAAAATATTTCATCGAAACTTAGATGACCTAAAATTTGAATTTTATTATATAAAAGCGGTTCAAATTAATTTGTTTTTATTTATTAAAATATCGTAACGCCACTATTGCTATTTCCTCTATCCAAATGCATCGATCACATAAAAAGTTCGGTCTACGGATTATCGTTCTTCGAACTGACACCCCACCTCAATGTTGACGGTACAAAGGTTGCTGAGTCGTTAAAATATAACATTGAGGTATGTTAATACTTTTTAAAGTTTGCTTTTCATGTCCTTTAGTACAGTTTCAACGCACTTTTCAAGTCCTTTGTGGTTTCGATTAACTATTAAATTTTATTATTCAATCGGATTTCAAGTGTTTTAACACTCGATTAAAAATGACTTTTCCATAATTTTTTAATTCGTTTTAAACTAGTAAATACATTTATTAAAATTATTCTTATTGGTTATAATGCTATTGAATATAATGTCCAAAAAGCAATAATATAGATAATATAAGAGTACTTTTTTGGGAGGTTAATTCCATGTCTGAAATATTTTCTTAGGTTTACAATGTTTCATTAACTATTTTTCTTTATAGATACATAATTATTCCATCATGCAATGAGATGCAACAACACTAACATAGTTATTGACCAAAAAATATTTTTTTAAAATGTTACTCTATTAAATTGTTCTACTATAATGCTATAAACGTTAAAAATAATATTGGATTTATTTATTTCCAGAATTTCAAATGTATTCTCAATATATTCACAATTTTGTTACAAATTAAAAAAATTCACTTTTAATATTTATCACTCATATTGATTAGTTATATTATAGGAATTTTTAATTTAAATATAAAATATGTTTTTTATTATTTATTTTGCTATTATAAAAATAGTAAACATCAATCAACATCTGATTAATTATTTTATGTTACAAAATTTTGTCTTTGGTTATGATTATTTGCTAAAATGTTAGTATATTTTATTTTTTTATTTTTATAAAAATGTTTCAAATTTTATAAAAATTAATTTAATTTAAAAACAGATCTTGTAATTTTACCTGAAAATAATTTTGTAAAAACTCAGAAAACTTGTTTTTTCAAGAGACAAAATATCGCTTTGAAAAATTTTTATTTCTATTTGGATCAAGCTATGATATACTACAGCCTTTTTGATTATTTGTACAAATTTAGTTCAAAAATATTTTTAGAAAATTTATATTTATAATATATATTTATTATGTGCAATGTTTTTTGTTTTGTTTTGTTTCAGACTAGTTTAGTTACATTAAAAATTATGCAATTTTTAAATTATAAATATATAGGCTCTATATATTATTCAAAAATTGATAAATGGATTAGTATGCAACAGATTATATTAGTTTTAAAATATGTATACATCGAGAAGATTTTTTATATTTTCCAGGTTATATTGAAGGATATTAATACTATTAGTTTTATTCTTAATGTATTAAGGTAATAAAAATATGTTACTCAAGCTATCCCGTAAATCACACATGGCTCAGCACTTGATAAAAGTAATTAACCAAACTATTTTATTAATAAGTTTTATATGCAAGCAAAAAAGTTTTACCTTATTTTTAATTCATTTAAATCAGAGAAATTACCTAATGTGTTTAAAATTTAATTATTGAAATAATGAAAACTTTTTATAATTTATTTAACTTGAAAGAAAGAATATAATATTAAATATAATTTATTCATGCACATTTATAACGAATAGAATTGATATTTTAAAGAATTTTTTTTCTGAGTATATTTTATAATAGACGAAACTATAACTAATTGTTAACGAAAGACGACAGATACAATTCTACTTTTTTACACTCACATTTATTGAAATCAGCAAAAATCATATAAATAAATGTTGGAAATTGATTGGTGGTGGATTTTTTTAATAAAATTATATGCGAGAGAGGGGGGGAGGTGGCAGGACAAATCTGTTTAGTAACCATTATCCCATTACGCGGGCCTTGGGAAACTGTTCTATTTGCACTGTGGTAAAGCGACCCTAAATATCGTACTCTGCACATTTTCGAAATCACAGTAAGGACCAAAAGGATCACAGCCGCGAGAAGGATCCAGCTGACGTCGAGGCCGTCTTCAAATTATATTTGTGGATCAGTCCAAAACGCACAATTAATGATATGACCGAAGGCCAACCGCGGTTAAATAAAAATTATAAAATATTTAATCCTTTTTGAGAGGATTCAAATTCAACGCTAAAATTTACATAAATTAAAAATTATACCAATTAAAAAAACATTGATCCTTTGATGGGTGATTTAAAAAAATACATTTAATATTTCCTCTTAATAAGGTTTATCCCAATTTATCCCAACTGGCACTGTCCAGATCTCAAACTTTTTAATAATCTAATAAATCATCAAAATGAGTCCCATGATATACAAAAGACTGAAAAATTAAATGAATTAAATAGTATTGCAAAAAGTCACATATTGAAATTTCTATATTATTTATTTGTAATTTATGGTCCTATACACGTTAGTTTTCTATTGTAAAATCCTTAGTATTTTTTAGTATTTACTATTCTATTTTTTTTAACATGGTAGAGTGTAATTAATTTTGAAGACAAAATATTTAAAATAGTTTCGTGTTAAATTAAGTATGTTTTGAATGGAGATTTCGGTCGAAGTCCCTACATAATGTTTTCACTAACTTCTCATTGTTACCTTTCTTAACCTCGGTTTCTATCCAGACCCTCCTGAATTCTGACTATGACATTCTTCGAAAATCCGCGAATAAATCGAGTATTTGTCCACATTGTCAAAAAAACTGCTCAGCGTGTGGATAACGACCCCATGTTAGTTGAACCGGTCGAGGCAGAACGATCTGTACAATAGCGACTTTAATATGTGTATGATATGTGCAATATGTACACAACCAATAAAACACAAATAACAGTAACACCTTTTAATCATTGACATTACCGATTTTTTGTTTTCAATTTAGTACAAAATAATCACAGTAATCTTTCAATTTAGCAAACCCAAAACAGCGAATTTAATCTGTGATAAGTTTTGCTCTGTTGGCCTCTTTGTAGTCCAATTTCGGTACCTATTTTTTTGTCCAATATTTATTTTTACAGAATTTATGGAATAATTATTTTTATTCAAAGTTGATTTATTCCTTGTAAATCTATAATAAGGTTGAGTCTTTAGGGCGAATCACAGAAAAACAACCGAAACATGATTTTAATAAGCTCTAAAATAACAATTTCAATATAAAAAAAATATTTATTTGAAAGGAACATTATATTTATCTTTAATTATCCTCTCACGTTTGAACAATATTAACATTAATGCTAATATTAATATTAATTTACAAAATTGTGATATGGGCATCATTTAACTATATTTATAACTTTTTAAAATTAGAATTAAAACTATTAGATCTATAAGGTGAATTGTTATTAGTATATATACTCATTGAAAGAAATCATTTAACATGTTTTTTTCTTCTTTTGTATTATATACTTACGATATATTTTTATTGCATAGAGGAGGGAATCAGATAAACACCCCATTTAAAAAATTTTAAAAAGTTTTATCGTTCTGTACAAAATGTTATTTCGATCGATAACACTAATGTATCTTCATCAGTTAATAAAAATAATAAATTAGCTACTATATTCAGGAACATATTTATTTAAAATTAATTTATTTTGCACTTTTTTTAATATTTTGTTATATTTTTATCATGGAAGTAAATAGTTAAATTTTAAATAGGTATTTTGGGTGTCGTAGCACTAAATTTCTCCATATATGAATAGTGCTGCGCTTTTAAAATGATTAATGGTATTTATCGTAAACAAACCTTAATTTAGAGTAAGAGAACTATTTATACTCTTTTATATATTTTGTGATTAATATTTGATAAAGTTGTTTATTTTACACTTTACACAATCTCTTGCTGTATAATAAATATTGCAGTATTATGTACAATATATCTTGTAGATTGTCATACCTTTTCTATTTTTAGATAGGTTCGCTGGAGTAGTTTATATAACAAAGATAAATGTTTTGCTAGATATTTTAAATAATAGATCAGGTCAAATTTATTAACAACAATACCTTAAATACTGAGTATATCAAACTCCATCTATATTTAAAGCTATAAGAATATGATAATAACCTTTGAATTATTAAATATTTGAAATAATACTTGAAAATAACTTAATTAGAAAGGGAATTAGCCATGCCCTGCCCTCTCAATAATTTGTTAAAAGTTTTTTAAAAATTATAAAAAGTGCCCTAAAAAAGAAGTTACTTCTATCTGTATTAAACTGTATTAAAAAACTGTATTAATTGTATTCATGAAATTACAAAATTAATAAATTAATAAAATAAATAAATTACTCGAAACCTTCGTAAGTATGAGCTTCTTACGATGAAAGATATATTTACTAGTTGTCAATTGGGGGAACTCGGACACCTTTTTTGAGGTTTTTTCAAAATTGTACTAAAACTATAAGGCTGATAAATCTG